>WNWK01019879.1:0-36921 GCA_009830355.1 Cherax destructor | reverse complement strand
AGAAGCTTATCATAGGTATATTTTATTAAAAAATAGTTTTTCAGAAAATCCTTGAAAATGCCTTAAATCGTCAAAAATGCAATAAAATCAAGTTTTATAGATTTTTGAATATTTATTATTATTTACATTTTTTAAAAATCCCATTAAAATCTTAAAAATCAATATTTTATAAATATTTCTATTATTTTCGAAAATACATGAAACATTAAAAGCTAGAAAATGTGCTAAAATCGTATTTTATTGCATATTTCGACGTTTAGAGCGGTTTGAGTGCTTTTCTAGCAAAACTCATTTTTAGCTAAAATACTTAATTTTCACACTTTTAAATAGAATTTCTACTGCAATTGAAATTTATGGAAAAGTAAGCAAAATTTTATGATTTTCTTTAGAAGCTTACTCAAGGTATATTTTATTAAAAATAGTTTTCAGAAAATTTGAAAATGCCTTAAATCGTCAAAAATGCAATAAAATCAAGTTTTATAGCATTTTTGAATATTTATTAATTATTTACATATTTTTAAAAATCCCATTAAAAATCTATAAAATCAATATTTTTATAGAATATTTCATATTATTTTCGAAAAATACATGAAACATTAAAAGCTCAGAAAAATGTGCTAAAATCGTATTTTATTGCATATTTCGACGTTTTAGAGCGGTTTGAGTGCTTTTCTGGCAAAACTCATTTTTCAGCTAAAATACTTTGATTTTCACACTTTAAATAGAATTCTACAGCAATTGAAATTTATGGGAAAAGTAAGCAAAATTTTATGATTTTCTTTAGGAAGCTTATTCATAGTATATTTATCTAAAAAATAGTTTTTCATAAAATCCTTGAAAATGCCTTAAATCGTCAAAAATGCAATAAAATCAAGTTTTATAGAATTTTGAATATTTATTATTATTTACATATTTTTAAAAAATCCATTAAAAATCATAAAAATCAATATTTTTATATAATATTTCATATTATTTTCGAAAAATACATGAAATTAAAAAGCTCAGAAAATGTGCTAAAATCGATTTTATTGCATATTTCGACGTTTTAGAGCGGTTTGAGTGCTTTTCTGCAAAACTCATTTTTAGCTAAAATACTTAATTTTCACACTTTTAAATAGAATTTCTACTGCAATTGAAATTTATGGGAAAAGTAAGCAAAATTTTATGATTTTCTTTAGGAGCTTACTCATAGTATATTTTATCTAAAAAATAGTTTTTCAGAAAATCTTGAAAATGCCTTAAATGTCAAAATGCAATAAAATCAAGTTTTATAGATTTTTGAATATTTATTAATTATTTACATATTTTAAAACATAACATAATATTTAAAATATATTTTCGAAATATGAAATTGTCAAAATGTAAAATCGTTTATTTTGACGTTTTATTTACTTTTAAACCATTTAAAATATATTTTAACTTAATTAATGAATTTAGAAAATAAAATTTGATTTTCGGTTCATAGTATTATAAAATATTTTAAAAATCTTAAATGCTTAAATGTCAAAATCAATAAACAATTAAATTTTGAATATTTATTATATTATATTTTAAATCTTTAAAATCATAAAATATATTTTAAAGAATATTTATATTATTTTGAAAATACATGAAATATTAAAAGTCAGAAAATGTGCTAAATCATTTATTATATTTGACGTTTTAAGTTTTTGATGCTTTTAATGCAAACTCATCAAAAAATTAATTTTAATTTTATAATTTTATCATTAAATTAAAAATATAAATTTATTTTTCTTTAGGAAATTTATCATTAATTGTAATATTTATATTTTAAAATAGTTTTTCAAAAATCCTTGAAAAGCTTTAAATGTCAAAAATGCATAAAATCAAGTTTTATAGATTTTAATATTTATAAATATTTAATTTTTAAAAATCCATTAAAATCATAAAAATCAATATTTTATATAATATTTAATATTTTCAAAAATACATGAAACATTAAAGCTCAGAAAATGTGCTAAAATCGTATTTTATGCATATTTCGACGTTTTAAGTAGTGCTTTTCTGCAAACTATTTTAGCAAATATTGATTTTCACACTTTTTAAATAAATTTCTTAGCAATTGAAATTTATGGAAAAGAAGAAATTTTATGATTTTTTAGAAGTTTTCTAGGTTATTTATTAAAAAAAATTTTCAAAAATCTTGAAAATGCTTTAAATCGTCAAAAATGCAATAAAATCAAGTTTTATAATTTTAAATTTTATTTAATATTTACATATTTTTAAAAATCATAAAATCTATAAAAATCAATTTTTTATAAATATTTCATATTATTTCAAAATACATGAACATTAAAAGCTCAGAAAATGTGTAAAATCGATTTTATGCATATTTCGACGTTTTAGAGCGTTTGATGCTTCTGCAACTCATTTTTAGCTAAAATCTTAATTTTCACACTTAATAGAATTTCTCAGCAATTGAAATTTATGGAAAAAGTAAGAAAATTTTATGATTTTCTAGAAGCTTATTTATGTATATTTTATTAAAAATATTTTTAAAATCCTTGAAAATCTAAATTTCAAAAATCATAAATCATTTTAAAATTTTGAATATTATTATTATTACAATTTTAAAAATCATTAAAATCATAACATATTTTTATAAATATTTCTATTATTTTCGAAATACATGAAATTAAAAGCTCAGAAAATGTGCTAAATCATTTTATGCATTTTCGACGTTTTAGAGGGTTTGATGTTTCGCAAAACTCATTTTTAGCTAAAAATAATTTACACTTTTAATAGAATTTCTCTGCAATTGAAATTTAGAAAATAAAAAATTTTATGATTTTCTTTAGAACTTATAAGTATTTTTATAAAAAATATTTTTCAGAAAATCTTGAAAATCCTTAAATGTCAAAATGATAAAATCAAGTTTTTAGCATTTTTTCTAAAGAAATATTTTTCATAAAATCCTTGAAAATGCCTTAAATCGTCAAAAATGCAATAAAATCAAGTTTTATAGAATTTTTGAATATTTATTATTTATTTACATATTTTTAAAAAATCCCATTAAAAATCATAAAAATCAATATTTTATATAGAATATTTCATATTATTTCATCGAAAATTAAGCTGAAAATTTAAAAGTTAGAAAAATAAAAAACTCATTTTCAGCTAAAATACTTAGATTTTCACACTTTTAAATAGAATTTCTCCTGCAATTGAAATTTATGGGAAAAGTAAGCAAAATTTTATGATTTTCTTTTAGGAAGCTTTACTCATAGGTATATTTTATTAAAAAATAGTTTTTCAGAAAATCCTGAAAATGCCTTTAAATCGTCAAAAATGCAATAAAATCAAGTTTTTAGCATTTTTGAATATTTATTAATTATTTACATATTTTTAAAAATCCCATTAAAAATCTATAAAAATCAATATTTTTATAGAATATTTCATATTATTTTCGAAAATACATGAAACATTAAAAGCTCAGAAAATGTGCTAAAATCGTATTTTATTGCATATTTCGACGTTTTAGAGCGGTTTGAGTGCTTTTCTGGCAAAACTCATTTTTAGCTAAAATACTTAGATTTTCACACTTTTAAATAGAATTCTATGCAATTGAAATTTATGGAAAAGTAAGCAAAATTTTATGATTTTCTTTAGGAAGCTTACTCATAGGTATATTTTATCTAAAAATAGTTTTTCAGAAAATCCTTGAAAATGCCTTAAATCGTCAAAAAATGCAATAAAATCAAGTTTTATAGAATTTTTGAATATTTATTATTTATTTACATATTTTTAAAAAATCCCATTAAAAATCAGTAAAAATCAATATTTTTATATAATATTTCATATTATTTTCGAAAAATACATGAAACATTAAAAAGCTCAGAAAAATGTGCTAAAATCGTATTTTATTGCATATTTCGACGTTTTAGAGCGGTTTGAGTGCTTTTCTGGCAAAACTCATTTTTCAGCTAAAATACTTAGATTTTCACACTTTTAAATAGAATTTCTCCTGCAATTGAAATTTATGGGAAAAGTAAGCAAAATTTTATGATTTTCCTTTAGGAAGCTTATTCATATGTATATTTTATCTAAAGAAATAGTTTTTCATAAAATCCTTGAAAATGCCTTAAATCGTCAAAAAATGCAATAAAATCAAGTTTTATAGCATTTTTGAATATTTATTATTTATTTACATATTTTTAAAAATCCCATTAAAAATCTATAAAATCAATATTTTTATAGAATATTTCATATTATTTTCGAAAATACATGAAACATTAAAAAGCTCAGAAAATGTGCTAAAATCGTATTTTATTGCATATTTCGACGTTTTAGAGCGGTTTGAGTGCTTTTCTGGCAAAACTCATTTTTCAGCTAAAATACTTAGATTTTCACACTTTTAAATAGAATTTCTACAGCAATTGAAATTTATGGGAAAAGTAAGAAAATTTTATGATTTTCTTTAGGAAGCTTATCATAGTATATTTTATCTAAAAAATAGTTTTTCAAAAATCCTTGAAAATGCCTTAAATCGTCAAAAATGCAATAAAATCAAGTTTTATAGCATTTTGAATATTTATTATTATTTACATATTTTTAAAAATCCCATTAAAAATCTATAAAAATCAATATTTTTTTAGAATATTTCATATTATTTTCGAAAATACATGGAATATTAAAAAGCTCAGAAAATGTGCTAAAATCGTATTTTATTGCATATTTCGACGTTTTAGAGCGGTTTGAGTGCTTTTCTGGCAAAACTCATTTTTCAGCTAAAATACTTAGATTTTCACACTTTTAAATAGAATTTCTCCTGCAATTGAAATTTATGGAAAAGTAAGCAAAATTTTATGATTTTCTTTAGGAAGCTTACTCATAGGTATATTTTATTAAAAAATAGTTTTTCAGAAAATCTTGAAAATGCTTAAATCGTCAAAAATGCAATAAAATCAAGTTTTATAGCATTTTTGAATATTTATTAATTATTTACATATTTTAAAAAATCCATTAAAAATCTATAAAAATCAATATTTTTATAGAATATTTCATATTATTTTCGAAAATACATGAAACATTAAAAAGCTCAGAAAAATGTGCTAAAATCATTTTATGCATATTTCGACGTTTTAGAGCGGTTTGATGCTTTTCTGACAAAACTCATTTTTAGCTAAAATACTTAGATTTTCACACTTTTAAATAGAATTTCTACTGCAATTGAAATTTATGGGAAAAGTAAGCAAAATTTTATGATTTTCTTTAGGAAGCTTATTCATATGGTATATTTTATCTAAAAAAATAGTTTTTCAAAAATCCTTGAAAATGCCTTAAATCGTCAAAAATGCAATAAAATCAAGTTTTATAGCATTTTTGAATATTTATTATTATTTACATATTTTTAAAAATCCCATTAAAAATCTATAAAATCAATATTTTTATAGAATATTTCATATTATTTTCGAAAAATACATGAAACATTAAAAGCTCAGAAAATGTGCTAAAATCGTATTTTATTGCATATTTCGACGTTTTAGAGCGGTTTGAGTGCTTTTCTGCAAAACTCATTTTTCAGCTAAAATACTTAGATTTTCACACTTTTAAATAGAATTTCTACTGCAATTGAAATTTATGGGAAAAGTAAGCAAAATTTTATGATTTTCTTTAGGAAGCTTACTCATAGGTATATTTTATTAAAAATAGTTTTTCAGAAAATCCTTGAAAATGCCTTAAATCGTCAAAAATGCAATAAAATCAAGTTTTATAGCATTTTTGAATATTTATTATTATTTACATATTTTTAAAAATCCATTAAAATCTATAAAAATCAATATTTTTATAGAATATTTCATATTATTTTCGAAAAATACATGAAACATTAAAATGCTCAGAAAAATGTGCTAAAATCGTATTTTATTGCATATTTGACTTTTTAGAGCGTTTGAGTGCTTTCTGGCAAAACTCATTTTTCAGCTAAAAAATTAGATTTTCACACTTTTAAATAGAATTTCTACTGCATTTAAATTTATGGGAAAAGTAAGCAAAATTTTATGATTTTTTTTTTAGGAAGCTGATAGTCAGAGACAGAAACAGATAGACAGAAACAGATAGACAGAGACAGAAGAATAGGTACAGCAGAGGAGATAGACCCGGTTTGGCCACCGACCCGGTTTCCGAACCCAAATATTACAGTTCCAGAATTGTTTTTTTTACTTAGGGATATTATAAGACATTATGAAAGGTTTTTACAAATGTTGCACAGGGTTTATTATAAAGGGTTTTTTATATTTCCTGACCACTTAACATCCACCCCAGACCACTAAACTCGGGTCAACACCCTTTCCCTTAACCCCGGGGGCCAGCCTGTTCAGGGTTTTTGGTTCGGGGTCCAAACCATTTTGCATGAGCTCAGTTTCCCCGATAATTTTGAGCGGTAAATTTGGGCCAGATATGAAAGAATACATTTATGGGTAAGGTACCACTAAAACAAACCTGCAGCACACAGGCAAAAGAAAAAAAAAAAACGTAATTTTTTTAAAACAGGACTTTGCGTGTTTTTGTATATTTTTTTAAGATGTATTTGCATTTTTTGGTCTCATTTGATAGAATGGAAAATATATTACAGATATAGAATTATTTTGATTAGTTTTTAATGGAAATGGCTTAAAACTAGCTCAAAGAGCAGAAATGTTAAATTTTGCCGATGTTAAAGGGGTAAACAAATGACCTCACACATCTAAAAGCCAGCTGGGGGGTCTAATATATGTTCACAAATGTGTTATATTATTTGTACAATTATTACAATATTGCATAATAGTAAATTTTCCCATTTTTGTTTGAAAAAAAATTATTAGTGAATAAAAATAATAATGAACAGGGGAAAATTTTAGTTTAGGGAAGGAATGCCTGCATTGTTTATTCTACCCTATTTTGAAATTGGAATATTTTGAATTTAAAAATTAAATTTAAATTCCCAAATTCCCCAACACTTTTTTTTGTATTTAAACAGTTGCCCGGGGCGATTTTTTGTGCCAATCGATAAAATAGAATAATATAGTGAAGTAGCTAAGAATTTGGCTACTGGAATAATGAAATTTGGCCAAAAATGGGGTCAAATGGCAAAATCGCTGATGAAATATCGCGACCATCAAGATTGTGAGAGCATAATTTCGTAATTTTTCAATCAAATTTCGTTTTTTTTCTTTATTACCTTCAAAAAAAATTATCTCCCTTTTCATAAAAAAAAAATAAATTTTTTTTTTTTTTTTTGGGGCACTGGGCACCCCTTTTAAAAAGGCCCTTTGGCCCCCAAAAGGGAAAAAGGGGAGAGTTAATATACATAACATCAGTGAACCCCAGGTGTTTGCCGTGATGTTTCTTTGCAGCGCCGTTGAACAGGCTCCCAAAGGTACAAAGGGGGCCATTTTTTTTTAAAATTGCGCACACCAAGTGTTAAGACCCATTCTATCCCACCAGGCATCTAGCCCAATCACAAATTTGGAGGCACGAAAATATAATGTAGATCTTCGTTTGAGGCTAGAGGAAGAACGTGATCTATTTTTGGCAGTTAACGGATTAAATTTCTATATTAAGTATGGGGGGGGGAGCCAGGGCTACCTTCACCTGATTTCACAAATAAGTACTACTCACCTCTCCCCTCATTAATAAGACTACAAATATTTTAAGGTAAGTAATAAATTATACGTATATGTACAGTGCCCCCCCAGTTTTTTTGCCCAAACTAGAACAATTAGTAATTTTTTTTGAAAGATTTGTAAGTGTTTTTTTGGGGTCAAAAAGGACAATCTAATTTACATTATTCCTAGGGGAAAAAATTTTTTTGGAATGGCACATGAACAACATTCTGGAATAATTAATGCGAAACCAGGGGCTGGTATTTTACTTTTTTTTTTTTTTAAATTTATTCATTACTAACTTAATATAAGAGGAAAAATTTGTTGCGGCATTTATATGCATTTATAAATGTAAACAATGGTTTGGTTTGATAACCTAACCTGCGTATAAGTGGGGCCCGACTGTATGCAAATTTTTCTCTATTATTAATATGACATAGTAAGTTTATGATACAAACATACATTTTTTAAATTTGTAAAAATTTGGGACCCCCTTTAGATTTTGACCAAGGAGAGGTGGGGGGGGAAGTGAGGCCTGCACCTGAAAGAGTTATTAGGAGGATTTACAGTGCATACACCTTTTAAAGAAGGGGGGGGGGGGAAGTACAGTGCCGCACTCCAAAAGGGGGGGGTTTTGGGGTGAAGTAAAGGCCTGCACTCTGAAAGAGGAGGGGGTGGGAAACAGTGCCTGCACTCTAAAAAGGGGTGGGGGGGAAAAAGTGCCTGCCTTGAAGGAAGAGCAGTGGGGAAGTACAGTGCCCGCCCCTGAAGGGTGAGTGGGGGGGAAAACAGACCCGCAAACCATCCCCCAAAACCATCCGAAAACCCCGGGCCAGCTAGCTTCAAAAGTTATCCAAATAATATTTCTAATAGAAGGTTGATAACCCCTGGTCCAAAATCAAGTTTTTTCTGACGAAACTCCCCCTCAGGCCTGATGAACTCTAGTCAAGTCCCCTAAAGCCTGCACTCTGAAGGGGGTGGGGGTATTTTCAGTTTATGGGCATCTGAAGGAATATCAGTCCTCCTCTTGCAAGACATAAGGAGAAAGTGTTTCTTCTTTTTGAGTCACTTTAACCCAGTGGAATATTGTTTTTAAAATAAATTTTAAATTTTTTTAAGAAAAAGGGCAAAATTTTAAAAAAATTTTTTTTTGCAACGTTTTGAACCGACTGGGATTTTTTAAACTCAAACTAAAAGTACAAGTATTTGAAATCAAACTAGGGAAACCGGTGAAGGAAGGGCACTTTTTCAGACTGCAGGTAAGGACATTGGGGGGTTTGTTTAATACTAAATATCCCCGGTAAAAAGGGGGAACTTAGTACCAACCTAGTGCAAAAACTTTCCCGGTTTTAAATACTATTAGTAAATTTTTGGACAACATAACCCCAAATGTTAAACAAAGGGGCAACACCATTACATTTAAACAGTGAATAACAGGTTTAAAAGGGAAAAAACTGTTTTTAAATGGGCAACATTTTAAATTTATGGTAAGCACAAAACACAAAGTCAACTTAAAACATTTTAAAAGGGAAACCAACCGTTTAAAGTGAAACCGTAAAAAATGCATTAATGACAACACTTAACAAAACATAAAAACCCGGGGATACAGGAAACCGAAAAAATTTGAAAACAACACTTAAAGTGCAAAAACAGTGTAAAGGAACATAAATATCAAAAAGGTCCCCTTTTCCTTTCCGAGACACTGCCCCACAGGTTTAGGGGAAAACAATAGAAAAATGGGGGAATATTATTTTCCCATAAAAAATATTCTCAAAATATCCCTTTTAAATAAAGTGAGAACTTAGTTCAAAAAAAATATGAAAAAAAGGGTTTTTAGGCAACACAAGACAGTTTTCAGAGGAGAAAATTTTAAAATTTTTACATGAAAACAAGTTTACAAAAAGAAAAAATTTTTGGGGAAAAATTTCAAATTCAAGAAACAAGTTTGAGGCAAAAAAGTAATTTTCAGGGGGAACAAAATCAAATTCACATAAACAATTTACAAAACCTCGGGGATATAGACCAGGTTTTCAAGGAAAAACACTTCAGTGTTGTTGCTAAAAATTTTTGGGAAAAAATTTTAGTTATTCATGAAACCATACAGAGAAGGCATACAGTGTTAAATGCGAAAACTTTTAAAAAAAGCTTAATAAAAAAGAATCCATGGAAAAGAATGGGTTTTCAGAAGCTAAAGTTTTTAAAATTTAAAGAAGCACGGGGAAACTAATGGAAAAAACAGTGTTAAATGCTAAAGACCCAAAATCGAAAAAGTCACACGAAATTCCGGGGAAATATCATGTTCAGAACGAAAACTTTTCTACAAATAACTTAGTAAACACTTAGAATCATATAAGAAGCCATATCTTTTTAAATTTTTTAAAATTTAATAAAAATCAATTTAGTAAGTAAAAAACTCATACGGGGAAAAAATTTTTGGTTCAGAATCCCGAAAACTTTTTTAAAAAACCTTAATAATCACAAAAATATTAGAGAACCATTCATGTTCAGAAGCCAAAACTTTCCCAAAACAATTAAATCAATGGAATAACGAAAAATTCATTTTCAGTGCTAAAGATTTCCTAAAAAATAATTTAGTAATAAATGAGAACTAATGGAGAGAACCCATATCAGTGTTCAGAATGCAAAGACTTTTCAAAAATCACATTTAAAAGCACATGAGAACTCAATGGAGAAGCCTATCAGTGTTCAAATGTCTGAAAGATTTTCAAAAACCAAAATTAGAACTGGAACTCATAGGGGAGAGAAGCCATTCAGTGTTCGAATGCTGAAAGTTTTTTCCAAAATCTTAAAAAACACAAAACCATACGGGAAAACCTACAAGTTCGAATGCTAAAACTTTTAAAAATAAATTTTAGTGTCACATGAGAATTCATACGGAAAGCCATATCAGTGTTCAGAATGCCAAAGATTTCCAAAAAATAATTTAGTAAGTCAATGAGAACTATCGGGGAAACCTTCTGTTCAGAATGCGGTTTTCTCAAAATCAATTTTTTTGTCACAGAGAACTCATACGGGAGAGAAGCCATATCAGTGTTCAGAATGTCTGAAAGATTTTTCTACAAAATCAATTTATATGCACGAGAACTCATAGGGGAAAAGGGCCCATAGGTTCAAAATTTCCCTAAAATTTTTTAAAAATCCAGAAAACACATAAATAATTGGGGGGCCCTTTAAGTTAGAATGTCAAAGATTTTAAAAATCACTTTAGTAAGCACAGAAATTCATATGAGAAAGCCATATCAGTGTTGAATGTCGAAAGATTTTCGGGAAACAAGTTTTAAAAAAAGACACATTAGAACTATATGGGGGAAAGCCTTCGTGTTCGAATTCAAAGATTTTCCCAAAAAATCATACTTAGTAAATCCATAAACTCATCGGAGAGAACCCTATCATGTTCAGAATGTCAAAAGACTTTAAAAACCTTTAGTAAATCACATGAGAATTTAGGGGAGAAAAGCCGATCAGTTTCAAATGTCTGAAGTTTTTTAAAAAAATCAGAAGAAAGGGAAGAGAACTAAAGAAAAAGCAATATCAATGTTCAAAATTTTGAAGACTTCAAGTCACATGAGATATAAGGGAAGCTTCATAAAATTTTCATGTTTCCTAATATTTTTTTCCTTTCCCCATAAAAAACCCTTTCACGTTGGCCCTAATTTGGCAGACCACGGGCCCCCGGGAATTTTTGAAAAGGGCCCGAATCACCCAAAAAAGTCAGGCCCCAATCAGGGGAGAAAGCGGGGGCCCCCATATAGAGAGAATGGTTGAGGGCGGGAAGAAAAAAAAAGGGGGAAAACTTTTAAAAAAAAAAACTTCCCGGAAGATATCCAAAAATTGAGATTTTTTAATAAGGATAAAATTTTGAAATTCAGCCAAATTAGGGAAATTTTCGTTTTTCTGATTTCGGAGACAAATCGTTGGTAAACCCAACTGGATTGATGGTTTCAAAATCTCCTTAATATTTATACCTTTTTACAATAATACACCCTTTAAGGGGGTTTGCGGCTAAAGGGCTATCCCGAGGGAAACCTTTGGGGCTTCCCCAGACGAACCTAATTCCCCCCCAACCCCCCCCATCCCATCTTCCCCATCCTCCCTTTTTCCTTTTCCCCCCCTCATCCCTCCCTTTTTCCCCTTCCCATTTTTACCCTGTGAATTTTCCAAGGATTCAGGTTCCGGAAGGGGGGGGGTCCCTCC
This sequence comes from Cherax destructor, assembly GCA_009830355.1. Lineage (NCBI taxonomy): Eukaryota > Metazoa > Arthropoda > Malacostraca > Decapoda > Parastacidae > Cherax > Cherax destructor. Next base: position 25,102 of record WNWK01019879.1, on the reverse strand, counting down.
CCTTCCGTTGAGGCTTCGGGAGGCCGGGGGAAATTGACCCGGGGGGCCCATCCTCTCGGTGGGGGGGGTTTTTTTCAGGCAGGGGACGGGGGGGCATTTCAGATTTTGGGGGGGGCCAAAAAAAGGAGTTTGGGGGGTATCCGGCCCCCTTTTGTCCCCGAGGGGCTCGGGAGGGGTTCTACCCCGGTTTCCGGTTTATATGGGGGGGGAGGACGCCCGAAAACCCGCCTTTCCTGACTCACCCCCGGGCCCCTTTCCGCCCCATTCTGACCCCCAAAAAAACCTCTTGGAAACCCTTACCCCCCCCTAAGCGGGGCCTTCACACCCCCAGGCCCCGGGGCCCCGAGGTTTTAAACATCTATTCCCCTTTTCCTACCTTGTCGCCCCCCGGGGAATTTTTAACCGCCCCCCCGTCCATCGGCCACCCCGGCCCACCCCAAAACAAAGACCCCATACGATTCACACTTTCCCGTCATCCAGAAAGGCCGCCACGCCCCCCCAAACCCCGTTTCAAACACTCAAGGAAAATTTTTTATTTTACCATTCCCCCAAACCTATTTTCGACCATGAGGAAGGTCCATCCCAGTTGGTAAAGACATCTCATTTCACGCCCAAGAGGGACCGATCATCACGGCCAGAACCCCCGGCTGCGTCTTTCTCTTCCAAAACCCATAGATCCCCTTTTTCATTGAAAGCAATTCCCTAATTCTTTTTGGGTTCTTTTTTTCCCCACACCTTGTCCAAGGAATTTAGACAGTTATACATTTTAGAGGGCCCAAAACTCCTACCCTTTAAAAGGGAATTTTGTCCCCCCCCAAAAAAAGACGTTCCCCCGCAAATGCCAACGGGCCGAAAACCCCCCTTGGTCAATTGGGTAAGTTTGCGGGCCCCCACACCGCAGCAAAAACCCGGCTTTTTGGTCATCCGCAAAATTGAGTCCCCAACCCCGTTGGGCGCCCCAGCCAGTTTTTTTACCTACCCCCCTTTGTTTAACTGTCGAGGCACTTCGACTCGCCTTGTGGTTTTAAATGAGGGGGAAACCTTTGTCCAAAGAGGCGGAAGGCCCTTTTGGGGTTTTTCCGCCGGGAAATTTCCCGATTTCCTATTTCGCAGCAAACGTCCCCGCCGGGGCCCCCAACCCAGGTTCCTCGGGTCGCCCATCCTGCCCCCCGTTCAATTTTTTGTTTTCTCCGGGTCCCTACCCCTTCCCATACTATCCACACCCCCCCATTCCTACATTCTGAGCTCACCCCGCCTTCACCAAAACCCCCCCCCCCTTTTTAAAACCCAAAAAAAACCCCACGCCGGTTTTCGCCCACTAGTTTTTTTGGGGGATTATCCTCCTCCTCATACACTATTTTCCCCCCCCGCCCCCCCCAACCCTACGACGTTCCCCCTCGTCCTTACTTTAGTACAGTCTATAGACCCCCGAAAAACCCCCTATTCTTCTATTTCAATGGTCTCACATTCTGATTTTGACCCCAAAACTGGAATATTAGAATATTTTTTTGGAACGGGCCGAGGACACTACCCATCGAGGCCTCATTCGGAAAAACCTCCTTCACAACGCCCCCCCCCTTGATTACAGGCTTTCCCCCCCCCCGGGCTTTTCTAACCCCACCATACTTCCCCACTTACTTCTATCTTTTTTCCATAAATCATTTTTTTGCAGTGGGAAAATCCGGGCCCCAGGGGAACGGGAGCTTGGGTTTTCCCCCTTTTCCCCCTTTTGGGGGGGGGTTAAAACCCAAAAAATCCACGTTTCCCCTTTTTGGCTATAATTTTTATATTCACGGATTTTTTCCAGGAACCTTTAACGGGCCCCTTTTTATACCCTGGGGGTTTCCTACCGTCGCCAGCCCCTTTTCATTACAAGCCCTATCACTTAAAAATGGAAAACTTGTTTTTTATTTTCCCCCTTGGGGATTTTTATCCCAGATTTATTTTCGTTTTTCCACCGCCCCTTTATTTTGGGGGTTTTAAAAAACCTGCATGGGGGCGGAGGAAAGAACCACAGAGAGACTCCTTTATTTCAAGAGAAAAGATTGTCCGGTTATACGGGGCAAAAGCACTTCTGGGAGATACGTTTTTACTGTCACTTTGGGTTCCTGAGAGGCAGTCCGGAAGAAAAGGGAAAATGGAAATTTTCCCCCCCCCTTTTTTTCAGGCTGCCTTCCATAGCACACCTCTTTCCCTTCATGTTGGTAATCATCTCCCGATTCTCGGGGCCCATCTATGCCCCTGCCCCTTTTTCTAAGTCTGCCAGCGAGTTAAAGTTTAGATTTTTTTTCCCTTTGAGAAGAACCCTTAAGTGCCTTTTTCCCCTTTAAAAAGAGGAACATTTTGTTTAACGGGCGGGCCAGAGGCCCTATTCTACGCAGCATTTTTCATCGCTGCTCTTTCTGTCCTCTTACAAATTTTTTAATCATATTTCGGGGGTTTTCCCAGGGGGAAGTCTGCATTTTCTCCCCTTTTAAAACTCCGGGACGGATCCCCCACACCGCCCCATCGCTTACCCGGCCAGCTTTGAGGGATGGAACGCTAGTTAAAGACGTTTAGTGGATTTAGACCACAAAATTTCCCCGTCATTGGCTTCGTAAGGGGGGCCTTTCCATTGACCCTTGCGCTGAACATATCCCTAATGTTTTAAAAAACCCTTTTTCTATTTTTTTTCGACCTTGAGAAGGCTTAGAACAACTTGAGATATAATATCTTTGGGCCCCGGCCCACTCCTTTTCCTGAGGAATTTCCTTCTTCTTAAGGCTTTTTTAACTGACAGACATTTCCGGTCCGGGGGAATGAACTCTCCCCGAATTGCCGCCCCGGGGTCCCCCCGGGATGTCTGGGGAAACACTTTTTTTCCCGCAAAATAACTGGGATCTTTCTCCCATCCAATTTTTCATGTTTTTGTGGGTGACTTTCTATATTTTGGGAGGTTGACGTCACCTCAGGTTTTCCGCATGCCATCAACCGGGGTTTTGATTGGGCCACCATCAGGGGTTTTAAAATTTTTTAAAGGGGGAAAATACAAAATTTCTTTACTAGACGTTTATTTCATCATCCTTTTCCTTGGCGGAAGGCAAGGGGGGCCAAATTTTCCTGGAAACCCAAACTTTTTGGGGCACTTGTCAGCGGCTGAACCTCCTTAAAACCCCCGCACATCTTTAGGGGGGCGATCGTAGAACCCCCCCTTCCTCACGGGCCCAATTTATCGAAACTCATTATTACTGAAAATTCGCGCCCTCCGCACCTTTCCACCTTAATCCCATCCATCACCGGGATTACGCTATGCCTTGGGCTTTTTTCTTCCCGGTTGAGGCCTTGTAGAAACAACATTCCATCCCTTTTATCGCAGACTTGAATTTTCAATTTTTTTCCCCCATGACCTCCGAACCTTCCAGATAGATTGTTACAGATGTTAGTAAGCTCTTTTTTTGTTTTTCCCCCCTTTTCCGTCCTTTCTCTTCTCCATTCACTCTTTTCTTCCCCTTACTTCCCCTTATAGTTCAGCTTACCCCCTTTTCCTTTTACCCCTTTGGGGAAATTCCCGTCCGTGTCTTTTTATTCCCCCTCCTTGCAAAACCCAACCCTACCGGGTTCCCTTTCTTTCTAGACCATTTTGTTCATTCCCCCGCCATCGCAGATACACCGATGGTTTGTCATCTGAGGGGTGGATTCAGCGTTTTCCGGGCAGCCCGGACGAGGGGACATTACCTCCAAAAATATTTAGGGGTGAATTGGCCCCTTCTTTGGACTTTTCCGATTGCATCTAGCCCGATCACCAGTGGGCGTTTCAGACTCTTAGGCTTTACAGGCATCCTAAATTTACACTCACCCCCCTGGGCCTATCCCCCTTTGGGTTGCCGATTTTTTAGAAAAAAAAGATATTGTTTTTGTTGGGCCCTTATGTTGAAAGGGAAAATAAAAAAGGCAGACACCGGCGGTCACAGTAATACCTTCCAGTTTTAAAAGAGGGTTCCCTTTTTACACTATTTTGGGGGCTGCTACCCCCCTTCGACACGGGAAAAAACCCTGGGCTGACCTAAAAAATTCATTCTATTAAACCGGGTTTTAGGTTTTCCCCTTTTTTGTCAAAAATGCGAGGGGGAGACACACCTCCCGCCCTTTGCATCGCCCCTGCCACTACGGGATCTCAAAACCCCCCCCCCTCCAGAATTTTGGTTTCCGTGTCTGTTCGAAATTCCCGGACCCCACTCCATCAACGAACGCAGAATTTACCCCAACGCTCTTTTGCTCGCGGCCCTTTCTTTTCCTTCCTCTTGCGATGGACCCCCCTTTAAACCTGACTTTTGACTTTTGACAGAAACTGAATCACAAACCCAAGATTATACCTCTAGACCTCCTCGTCCCTTCTACCTATCTCGCACTTACCTGCACATCCACCGTCTCTGCACTCCATACCCTACTAATTCCCCTTTTCTCTTTCAACCCCCTTCCCCCGATCCTACAAAATCGCACCGTATAACCCGTGGTTTAACCTTTTGATTATAATAATAATAAAATACATTCCTCCCCCTTCCTACCTCTATACGCTCAGACATCCCCTTTCCCCTTCCCCTTTTCCTTCCTGCCCCCTTCATTCCACTACCCCCCCAAACCCAAATACCACGGCGGCTTCTCCCCCTAACCTTTCCCTTTCCATTCCCCTGACCAGGGGAACCCCGTGGTTCAAACCCCCCACGGGATGGATTGCAGATTTTTTTGGGGCATTGTTTTTAGGGCAATCCCGGGAAAATTTTTGGTGGAATTTAGGCCCCTTTTGGATTTTCCGACTTATCTTAGACCCGGGGAGCCTAGATTCTTAGTTTTTCAGGAATTAAAATTTTTTACATTTTCCCTTTATTTTTCCGATCCCCTTTTTAGGGTTTATTTTTAGAAAGAAAAAATATTGTTTTTTTTTTTCCCCCCCCTTTTTTTACGACAGGGGCAAATGAACAGGCAGACACTGGGGTGCCCCAAGATAAAGGACCTTTCCCTTTTCATGATGTTTTTCAGGACTATTTTGGTTTTGCAAAACCTCCCCACCCATTTAACAACGCCTTTTTGAGCTTAAAAAATAATTTTATTAAACGTTATGGGTTTCCCTTTCCTTCTTCACCAAACATTTGGGGGCCCTTTTTCCGTTTCGCATTTGCCACCTCGTTTTTCTCACGGGGGATCCCTTAGATCCCTAACCTCCGAATTTCCCTTTAGTGCCTTTGGACATATTTTGTTGAGCCCACAATTCCCCCTATAATGGAAAGCCCTTGTTTCCCCCCTTGGTAAAAAATAGGTTTTAAATTTCATCAAGTAAGTTCTTCCCAAAATAGCTTTAGTCCGAAAATTTTCTGAAGATTTTTGGCATTTATGTTTTTATGCTTAAATGACACTGTTAATATGAAGAGTGAGTAACATTTATTAGAATTTTTTTTAACATTTTTGACATGTTTTATTTGACATGAACATTATCAATAAGAGGTGAGAGACTGTTTAGAACTGAGGTCCTTAGAACATATTAAACATTTATGTTGAAAGTGTAACTTTTATTACATTCTTTACAATGGTTTTTTTTTTCTCTCTAACTTTTAATTCATGATGAAGTTTAAATGAATATTTGAAATTAGATTAGTAGAAAATTATTCATTTGTATTTTGTTGAATTTACTTGTCTTTATCTGAAAAAATATAAAAAAAAAATCTTATTAGTATCAATAAATAGTTAAACTTTTTAAATTGAATTTATATTTACCCAAAAGAAAATCACAGACTCACTGGAGCTGCTCACACTGATCTTTATATATGTAAACCTCCAATAACATTGTCTTTATTATAAAACCCTAACTTGAGTTTATAAAACAGTGGAACCTCCATAACAAAGTTTAATCCATTCCGTGACCTTCTCATATCGTTTGCTGTTGCAGAGTAAATTTTCCCCATTTAAACGAACTGAAAGGGAAATTTAAATTTCTTTTTCCGGGGAAATTCCCAGGCACCATAAAATACTTAAATTTTTCCCCCTTATCAACTCTATGGCTTATTTACAGGGTACCCCGACTTCATTTTTTTCATTCCAGAATGCTTTTCAAGTCCATTACCAAACGAATTATCTCCATAAGAAATGATAAAATAGACTAGCCCTTTTTAGACCCAAAATTTCACTTAGCATTTAAAAATAAACTTACAAAAAAGGGGGTGATTTTGGGGGACCATCGTAAGTCGGGTACCACTTATCTATCACAATTCATCTAATATGACAAATAAACAATATAAATAAATAAAACCGATATATACTCAGAATGAATAAAATACATCATTATATACGATGTGGCGTTGGGGAACGGGGTTTGTCTGGAACAGGAAAAAATCTCCTTGAATATTTCACCCATCTCTACAGCTTATTTATCTATCACAATTCATCTAATATAAATAATAAACAATATTTATAACATAGAAACCTGATATATACTCTAGAATGAATAAAATACATTGCCTAAGTAAGCAGTCAAAAGTAAAGGAATATTTCCAAAGAAATAATGGAAATCAATTAATCCTTTCCCAAACAAAAAATATTCCAAAAATACTTTTTTTAAAAGGGTAACTTCTTTGATTATAATAATAATTTAATAAACAAAACAATTTAAAATATAAAGTAATAAATTTACTGTATAATTAAAAATTTTAAAAAAACATTTTGGGGACCCCCGTAATGTAAAAACCCTTCCCGAATTATGATTACCGAACAATTTTCTCCCCTTTAAAAAAAATGTCAAGTAGGTTAGTCCATTTCAGATCCCCAAAAAAACACTTACAAAAGCACTTTATTATATTCATAATTGTACAAATTTCCCGGGGGGTACGTAATTTGGGGGGGCCCCTGTACTTACCTTTATTGAAGAGACTTGTTGGCATCTGGAAGATTAGGATGAGGAGAGGAGGAAGAGCACTCATTGTTTGAAGGGGGAAACCCTCCTAAAGGGCTTCAGGCAAGTCCCTCTCTGGGAAATTCCTTGTCTTTTAATGCCACTAGGGGCCCGCTTGGGGTAACTAGACCCCTGTCACCAAAAAAAAACTGTCAAGGTGCTCTGTTTCTGGCACCTCGTGTTCCAAAAAAGGGACATTTTTTTGTCACTGAACATGTTGCAGATATGGGTTTTTCCCCGTTTCCAGGGTGGTTTTCCCCCAAAAAAGCTTTGCAGCTTATTCCTCACCCCCTATGCCCCAAGCCCCGAAAAAGGCCCCTCCTTCTTCCCCTTCTTCCCCCCTCCTGTGAAGCAATTTTTCCCCAAAGGGGGGTCTGATGCCTTCCAGATGAAGCTCTTACAGCTGTTCAGTGGTTAGCTCTTCAAAAGGCACCAATTTTTACTCCCCACTCACCCCAACACCGGACTTGCCCAATGCCAATATTTCCCCGAACAGGCCTTTTTATTATTTGATTATTTCCAAAAACAGGCACAGGATCGCCGGGGGGCAGGGCCCCGCCTAAACCCCCCCAAAACCCCCTCTTGGACACAACCTGGCCCCAATTTTTTCCAAGCAAGGGTTCAAAGTTTGGGGAAGTCACTTCCCAAGCCTTACCTATAAGGCTTATGCAGTTTAGATATTGAAGTGAATCTTCCAGAACTCTCTTAGGGTCAACTCGGGGCCCGAGGTCCCAAAACCCCTTTTTCAAACACTGTTTTGGTGTACGGTTTTTTTTAAGTTAAAATGACCTGTTGGTCCATGGGCTGGATGAGAGGAGGGTGTTAGGGGCAAGTTTTTTCTTTGATGAACTTAACCCCCAGACAAATGTTCCCAAGTTTGGAGGATGAGCAGGAAGGGCATTGTCCAGTACCAGGGGCTTTTGAGCCCAAATTTTTCTTTCCGGGGGGTTTTTTTTTCCACGGGGCCCAAACATTTGATGGACCCACTTATGAAAATTTCCTTTTAATGCCATTTGTTAACCTTCGACATCACACAAATCTCCCCTTGATGACATTGTGTTTCTTGAACATTTGGGGAATTTTCTGAGTGATACACCAAAAAAAGTTTCATTTAAAATCTCCACTTGTGTTAGAACAAAAAAGAGTTAGCCTGTCTTTCATAGGTTTGTCCCCTGGCAGTCCTTTTTCCCCTCCTGAGTAATGGGTCCTGTTATGTATTTTTTCCCAAAAAACAGTCCTGTTTCATCATATTAAACACTTTTGGGGGGGGGAATTTTTCCCCAGTGTTTTTTCCCCTAAATTCATTCACAAGTTTTTCCCCCCACGTTTGTCTGAACTGGCTGCCTCACCATCCTTATCACACTGTGTACCCCCACTATTTTTTTTAAATCTGTCAAACCAGCCTCCCCCTTAAATCACTAACACTAACATCAGCACTGGTTCCATGCATTTTCTTGACAAGATGGGGCGGAACTGCCTTGCCTTTTCACATATGATGACCCCAAAAATTTTACCCCCCTGCTATCTGTTTATTGTTTCCCCAATCATCAACAACTTGTAACCCCTCTTCCATTGTTTTTTTTTTTTTTTTGGCAAACTTTTTCGACCCTTTTGCAACATCAGTTCCCCGGCGTTGTTTTCTTTTCCAAAAGGATAGAAGTGATAGTAATTTGCTTTTCCGTTATTCTGGCAAGCTCCCCCCCCGTCGCCACTCATATTTTCCCTAACTCTTTCTTCATTCCCCTTTGGTGTTCCCTTTCTTTCCAAAAGGTGTCACGGGGAAACTTCTTTGGCCCAAAAGGTGACTTATTTTACAGTCATAATCAATAAATAATAACTAAACAGAAAAATTTTTGGGTAAAATGTTTTGAACACAAAGTGTTATTTCCTAAGGGGGTAAACAATGATAAACTGGTTCATAGCGCCTGGGGGGCCCACAACCCAAAAGGCCCGGGAAAGGTCTGGTACTGGGGGCCAAAAAATCGGGGAAAAATTTCCAAAAAACAAACTCGGGCCGATGTGGGGTGGAAAACCGGGGTTTACTGTCTTTTATATGTACATGTATTATTATTATTATTATTATTATTATTATTATACGTATTATTATTATTATACGATTATTATTATTATACGTATTATTATTATACGTATTATTATTATACGTATTATGTATTATTAATATTATTATTATTATATTATACTATTTTTTTAACATTTTTTTTTTCCTCTTATTATTTTTTATTATTATTATTATTATTACAATATAAAAATTTGGAATTTTTTTATTCACAAAAAAAAAAAAAAGATTTACTGTTATGTAGACAAAAATTTTATTTAATAATTGTATAAATAATCCCCAGCTTCATGACTGCATTTGGGGAAGGGGGGACATCATTTGTTTATTTTTGAACACGAAAAATTAAAACATTTCTGCTACTTTGAGCTCAATTTCAAGGTTTTTAAATTGTCAAACCAAAAAAAAATCATTATCTATTTCTGTAATATTTTTTCCATTCTATCAAGAAAACCAAAAAAGAAATAAACCCCCAAAAAAACATAGGGGAAAAATACCGCCCAAGTTTCAAAAGATAGTCCAACAAACATCTGAGACCCCAAATTTCCCCAAATAAAAAGCAAGAGCCCATCACCAGCATCAAGGAACGTTTTTTGAAACCTACTCGACCCAAATTTTTGCTCACGCCGGGGAAAAAAAAAAGTCATTTAACCGCTCGATCTGGAAAAACTCCCAGGGGGGACCGGGGTGGAGGTTCCACTGTATTTATATATATAAAAAAGTGGCCCCCCGGTTTTCTTACTGCTCCAAACTTGAACAATTATGTAAGTGAATTTTTGAAAAAGGGGGGGGCAAAAAAGGGCTAATCAATTTTCATTATTCCTTATGGGGGAAAAAAAATTTGTTTGGTAATGGCATTTAACAGCATTCTGGAATAATTAATTATGAACACTCAGTTAGCGGCTTCCCCGTTAGTGGCCAACCGGTTTACCTTTTTTTCGGCTCCCGGTAGTGGCCGTTTTTGGTTAGTGGGCCCTGGACGCGTAAAAAAACCCCGGGTGGGGATGTTTTAAAATTTAATTTTTTGGGGCCCCAAAGTGGGAAGCTGCTCTTCCCCCAAATATTTCGCCTTTTTCCCCTTTTTTTTGCCAGTGCAACTGCGAAAAAAGTAGCCATGGCCCCCAAGAAAGTTTCTATTTAAAATTCCTGGGAAAAAAAAAGGAGAAATACCAGGAATTTAAAAAAGAGAAGTGATTGAGAAATATGAGAGTGGAAAAAGGGGGTGCTGGAACTTGCCAGGATGTTTAAAAAAAAATCAACAATTAAACCCCTCCTGTCAAAAAAGAACAGATCAAGAAGGCTGATGTTGCCAAAGGAGTAATTGGGTTAGGGGAAAAAAAGGTCACCAATAATTGAACAAATGGAAAAGTTATTATTTTGGGATTAAAAAAAAGAAATGGGGGGAGACAGTGTAGTGAAGTTTTTTATTTGTAAAAAAGGCGTTTTCATGAAGATTTTTAAAAAAAACTCCTGGAACAAGTGCTCCCAGTGAATTTAGGCCCGCAAAGGCTGGTTTGGAGATTTAAGAAGCGTAGTGGCAAAAATTTCCAAAGGGATGGTGAGGCTGGTTCAGACAAACATTCTGCGGTTTTTTGCAGGAACCCCCGGACTACAAAAAGGGGAAAATCTGAAACCCCAACAAGTGTTTAACCGGGCAAAAAAAACCTGTTTTGGAAAAAAAATCCCCCCGGGGCCCCCCCTCACGCGGGGAAAAGACACGGGACACAAGCCAAAAAAAGACAGGATAACCCCATGTTGTGTAGCAATGCAAGTGGGGTTTTAAAAGGCCTTTACTCTTTTTCACTCTGAAACTCCCAGAGGTTCAAAAAACACAATTTCCCGAAAGATTGTGTGTGATGGGGAAAACAAACCCCAAAAAGCATGGGTCACAAGGTCAATTTTCAAAGATTGGATTGTGATGTTTTTGGGGCCCGGGGGTAAAAAAAACCCCTTGGGGTAACAATTTGGGACTCAAGTGCCTCCAGGTACTGGGACAATGCTCCTGCACATCCTCCAGACTTGGAAGACCAAATGTCTAGGGGGTTTTAAAATTTATAAGTGAAGTTCTTGCCTCCTAACACCACTCCTCTTCTCCAGCCCATGGGCCAGCAGGTCATTTCTAACTTCAAGAAACTGTACACCAAAGCAGTGTTTCAGAAGTGCTTTGAAATGACCTCAGACACTGAATTGACCCTTAGAGAGTTCTGGAAGATTCACTTCAATATCTACAACTGCATAGGCCTTATAGGTAAGGCTTGGGAGGGAGTGACTACCAGGACTTTGAACTCAGCTTGGAGACCACTGTGGCCAGATTGTGTCCAACAGAGGGATTTTGAAGGATTTGCAGCTGACGACCCTGTGCCTGTTGTGGAAGATATTGTGACATTGGGGAACAGCTTGGGGTTGGAGGTGAGTGGTGAGGATGTGGAAGAGTTGGTGGAGGAACACAGGGTAGAGCTAACAACTGAAGAGCTGCAAGAGCTTATCTGGAACACAACAGACCTCAGCTGAGGTTATTGCTTCAGAAAGGGAGGAGGAGGAAAAGGAAGAGAAGCAGGTGCCTTCTACAGAGATTAAGGAAATTTGTTCTATGCGGACTAAGGTGCAGACATTTGTTGAAAAACACCATCCTGACCAAGCTGAAACAAGCCATATCTGCAACATGTTTAGTGACAAAACCTTGTCCCACTTCAGGGATATGTTAAAGAGGCGCCAGAAACATTGGACTGTGGACAGTTATTTCACTAGGCAGGGATCTAGTGACTCTCAAGCTGGTCTTAGTGGCATTAAAAGAAAAAGAAGGGAAGTGACCCCAGAGAGGGACTTGTCATCTGAAGTCCTTTTGGAGGGGGATTCCCCTTCCAACTAGTAACTCCTCCTTATTTCCTCATCCCCATCTTCCAGAAGCCAGCATTAGTCTTCAATAAAGGTATGTAATACTGATTTAATTGTTAAAAAAATTATTTATTGGTGAATATTTTTGTCTGGAACAGATTAATTGCATATACAGTGGTACCTCGGTTAACGATGGTCCCCAAACTCGCCCATTTATGTAAGTTTATTTTTTTAAATGCTTTTGTAAGTGTATTTTTGGGGGTCTAAAAGGACTAGTATATCTTACATTATTCCGTATGGGTATAAATTCGTTTGGTAATGGCACTTGAACAGCATTCTGGTCGTTAACTGAGGTACCACTGTACATTAATTCTTATTGGGAATATTAATTCGGTTAAAGGCCATTTCGGTTAAAGGCCTAACTCCTGGAACGGATTACGGCCGCTAACCGAGGGTCCACTGTGTATATATATATATATATATATATATATATATATATATATATATATATATATATATATATATATAGATGGGTCCACCTCTAGTGCAAATTGTGGGACCCATAGCCTCGGAGAAGTGGATAAAAGGCTTCAAGGAAGAATATTTGGATTTCTTTCTGAAGCCATTTAAATATTCCACTTCTCCTACCACCCATCCTATATACACACATACATGCATATAAATGCATATATATATTTATATATACAGTGGTACCTCGACTTACGTTGTTATCACCTTACGTTATATTCGATATCCGTTACTTATAACGTAAGAAATTTGAATGCGACATCCGTTGATTGATTCGTCTTACGCCTTTCGTACCGGACCTGTTCGCTTGGAGCCAGCTGAGCGCACTCCAGGGAGCGTCAGTGTGCTATTGTTTACAAGCGAGAGCGACCACCCACCCACACCCACGCATTCATACCAGTATATTGTCATTATTCCACTGTTTTTAGTGCTTGCAACTGCTAAATAAGCCACCATGGGCCCCAAAAGCTCCTAGTGCCAAGCCTGTGGTAAAGAATGTGCAGGAGTGAAGCATTTATGCAGGGAGTGTAGCAGGCATGCAGGGAGTGTAGCAGGCATGCAGGGAGTGTAGCAGGCATGCAGGAGTGTAGCAGGCATGCAGGGAGTGTAGCAAGGATGCAGGGAGTGTAGCAAGGATGCAGGGAGTGTAGCAAGGATGCAGGGAGTGTAGCAAGGATGCAGGGAGTGTAGCAAGGATGCAGGGAGTGAGCAAGGATGCAGGGAGTGTAGCAAGGATGCAGGGAGTGTAGCAAGGATGCAGGGAGTGTAGCAGGATGCAGGAGGTGGCAAGGATGCAGGGAGTGTGGCAAAGGATGCAGGAGGTAGCAAGGAGCAGGGAGTGTAGCAAGGATGCAGGGAGTGTAGCAAGGATGCAGGGAGTGTAGCAAGGATGCAGGGAGTGTAGCAAGGATGCAGGGAGTGAGCAAGGATGCAGGGAGTGTAGCAAGGATGCAGGGAGTGTGCAAGGATGCAGGAGTGTGGCAAGGATGCAGGGAGTGTGGCAAGGATGCAGGGAGTGTAGCAAGGATGCAGGGAGTGTAGCAAGGATGCAGGGAGGTAGCAAGGATGCAGGGAGTGTAGCAAGGATGCAGGGAGTGTAGCAAGGATGCAGGGAGTGTAGCAAGCGATGCAAGGGATGGGTGTAGCAAGGATGCAGGGAGTGTAGCAAGGATGCAGGGAGGTAGCAAGGATGCAGGGAGTGTAGCAAGGATGCAGGGAGTGAGGGATAGGATGCAGGGAGTGGCAAGGATGCAGGGAGTGTAGCAAGGTTGCAGGGAGTGTAGCAAGGATGCAGGGAGTGTAGCAAGGATGCAGGGAGTGTAGCATTCATGCAGGAGTGTAGCATTCATGCAGGGAGTGTAGCATTCATGCAGGAGTGTAGCATTCATGCAGGGAGTGTAGCATTCATGCAGGAGTGTAGCATTCATGCAGGGAGTGTAGCATTCATGCAGGGAGTGTAGCATTCATGCAGGGAGTGTAGCATTCATGCAGGGAGTGTAGCATTCATGCAGGGAGTGTAGCATTCATGCAGGAGTGTAGCATTCAAAGAAAAGGCCAGTAACCCCAGAAAAGAACTTGGTACCTGCAGTGTTAATGGAAGGGATTCCCCTTCCAAACACTAGCATACTACTCCACCTTCTCCCCTCCTCCGTCCTCCACACATCAACAACTCTTCAATAAATGTAAGTGACATGTTATTGTACAATATTTGCATGTGTATTTATGTATTCTTTATTAAATTGTGTATTATTTAATGTCCAAAAGTTCTAAAAATATTTTATTTAACTACTTTTGAAGTCTTGGACGGATTAAATTTATTTCCATTATTTCTTATGGGGAAAATTGATTCGTGTTACGTTTCGTCTTAAGAAATGCCCTCTCTGACGGATTAAAAACGTAAGTCGAGGTACCACTGTATATATATATATATATATATATATATATATATATATATATATATATATATATATATATATATATATATATATATTATATATATATATATATTTATATATATATATATTTATATATATTTATATATATACAGTGGTACCTCGAGTTACGATATTTTCGTTCGAGAATGCTGTTCAAGTGCCATTACCAAACGAATTTATCCCCATAAGGAATAATGTAAAATAGACTAGTCCTTTTACACCCCCAAAATATACTTACAAAAGCATTTAAAAATAAACTTACATAAAGGGCGATTTTGGGGACCATCGTAATTCGGTACCACTGTATTTATATACAGTGGTCCTCAGTTTTCGCGAAAATTCGTTCCAGAATGCTGCTCAAGTGCCATTACCGACGAATTTACTTCCTTAAGAAATAATGTCATGTAGGTTAGTCTATATCAGACCCCAAAAATATACTAGCAACAGCACTTACGAAAATACACTTACATAAATGTTCGAGTTTGGAGATGCAGAAAATGAGACCACTGTATATATATTTTATATACAGTGGTACCTCGAGTTACGATATTTTTTCGTTCGAGAATGCTGTTCAAGTGCCATTACCAAACGAATTTATCCCCATAAGGAATAATGTAAAATAGACTAGTCCTTTTACACCTCCAAAAATATACTTACAAAAGCATTTAAAAAATAAACTTACATAAAAGGGCGATTTTGGGGACCATCGTAACTCAAGGTACCACTGTATATATTTATATTTATATACAGTCATCCCTCGGTTTTCGATTGTCCCAGTTTTCGCCGATTTTGATTTTCGCTGACTTTTTTCGGGGAAAATTTGTCTGTTTTCGCCGATTGTCTTAGTTTTTGCCGACTGTATGGGACCTGTCCACCAGTGCCGCACACATACAAAAGCCGTAGGCCCACCACCAACGCACCCCCCAGCACCTCCCACGCACATTGTCACGCAGTCTAGCATTGTTTATGCTTGAGTGAACATCACCCCAGGAGTTCATACTAAACATTTATTAACAATTCATTGTTTTTGGCCCTTGATTATTGTGTGTGACTACTAAATAAGCTACCATGGGCCCAAAGAAAGCTCCTAGTGCCAGTCCTTTGGTAAAGAAAGTGAGAAACACGATGGAGTTTAAGAGTGTAGCATGTATGCAGGGAGTGTAGCATGTATGCAGGGAGTGTAGCATGTATGCAGGAGTGTAGCATGTATGCAGGGAGTGTAGCAGGTATGCAGGGAGTGTAGCATGTATGCAGGAGTGTGCATGTATGCAGGGAGTGTAGCAGGTATGCAGGGAGTGTAGCAGGTATGCAGGGAGTGTAGCATGTATGCAGGGAGTGTAGCAGGTATGCAGGGAGTGTAGCATGTATGCAGGGAGTGTAGCATGTATGCAGGAGTGTAGCAGGTATGCAGGGAGTGTAGACACGTATGCAGGGAGTGTAGCACGTATGCAGGGAGTGTAGCATGTATGCAGGGAGTGTGCAGGTATGCAGGGAGTGTAGCACGTATGCAGGGAGTGTAGCACGATGCAGGAGTGTAGCAGGTATGCAGGAGTGTAGCATGTATGTAGGGAGTGTAGCATGTATGTAGGGAGTGTAGCATGTATGCAGGGAGTGTAGCAGGGATGCAGGGAGTGTAGCATGTATGCAGGGAGGTAGCATGTATGCAAGGAGTGTAGCATGTATGTAGGGAGTGTAGCATGTATGCAGGGAGTGAGCATGTATGCAGGGAGTGTAGCATGTATGCAGGGGGTGTAGCATGTATGCAGGGAGTGTAGCATGTGTGCAGGGAGTGTAGCACGTATGCAGGGAGTGTAGCAGGTATGCAGGGAGTGTAGCATGTATGTAGGAGTGTAGCATGTATGTAGGGAGTGTAGCATGTATGCAGGAGTGTAGCAGGTATGCAGGAGTGTAGCATGTATGCAGGGAGTGTAGCATGAAGCAAGGGGTAATGTATGTAGGAGTGTAGATGTATGCAGGGAGTGTAGCATGTATGCAGGGAGGTGCATGTACGGGGGAGTGTAAGCATGTATGCAGGGAGTGTAGCATGTGTGCAGGGGGGGCATGTACGCAGGGAGTGAGGGTAGCAGGGAGTGTGAAGGGTATGCAGGGGTGAGGTATGCAAGGAGGGTAGCATGGGCAGGAGTGGCATGTATGAGGGTGTAGCAATGAGGAGTGGGGACGTAGCGGGGAGGTAGCAGGCATGGGGAAGGGCAGGTATGCGGGGAGATGTATGCAAGGAGTGTAATGAAAGGAGGGAGTAATGTTGGGAGTTAGCATGTATGCAGGGAGGTACATTTGAAGGGGTAGCATGTTGTAGGGGTAGCATGTTGCAGGGGTGTAATGTATGCAGGAGTGTAGCATGTATGCAGGGGTTAGCATGTATCAGGGAGTGTAGCATGTGTGCAGGGAGTGTAGATGTACGCAGGGAGTGTAGTAGGTATGCAGAGTGCAGTAGGATCAGGAGTTAAGGTATGCAAGGGAGGAAATGTATGCAGGGGAGTGTGGCAGGGTGCAGGGAGGAGATGTATGCAGGGAGTTTGGACGTATGGGAGTGTAGCAGGCATGGGAAGGAGCAGGTATGCAGGGGGATGTATGCAGGGAGTGTAGCAAAAAATATGCAGGGAGTGTAGCGGTATGTTGGGAGTGTAGCGGTATAGGGAGTGTAGCAGGTATGCAGGGAGTGTAGCATGTATGCATGAGTGTAGATGTATGAGGAGTGTGGTGAATGCAGGGAGTGTAGCAGGTATGCAGGGAGTGTGAGTATGCGGGGGAGGAGCATGTATGCAGGAGTGTAGGGTATCAGGAGTGTAGCAGGGCGGGAGTGTTGGGATGCAGGGGGTAAGTGTAGCAGGTTGCAGGAGGTAGAGGTATGCAGGAGTGTAGCAAATGCAGGGGAGTGGCAGGTATGCAGGGAGTGAAACAGGATGCAGGGAGGGGTAGGGTATGCAGGGAGTGTAGCAGGATGCAGGGAGTGTAGCAGGGCAGGGGTGTAGCAGGTATGCAGGGGGCAGGGTAGCAGGGAGGGGGGATGCGAGGGAGTGTAGCAAGGTATGCGGGGGAGGTAGCAGGTATGCGGGGGAGGTAGCAGGGCAGGGGTGTAGCAGGTTTGCAGGGAGTGGGGTATGAGGGAGTGTGGCATGTGGGCGGGGGAGTGTGGATGTATGCGGGGAATGTAGCAGGATGCAAGGGGTGTAGCAGGTATGCAGGGGTGTGGATGTATGCAGGGTGTAGATGGCAGGGAGGTGGGAGGATGCAGGAGCGTAGCATGTATGCAGGGGTGTAACAGGTTGCAGGGAGTGTTGCAGGCATGCAGGGAAGTGAGCCCAGATAAGGACTTGGTACCCAGTTCCTTATGAAAGGGATTCCCTTCCAAAATAAGGTCTCTTTCCTCCCCCTCCTCCCTCTCTTCCATCCACAACATCAGTCTTCAATAAAGGTAAGTGCCACATAAGTTATTCATTTGTGCATGTAAATCTATCTTTGGCCCCCTCAAATTTTTTTTTTCCCAAACTTTGGGTTTTTTGGAACGGATTTTGAATTTCTATTATTTCTTATGGGAAAAATAGTTTTGGTTTGGCGATTTTGGTTTTAGCCGATCCATCTGGAACGGATTAAAATCGAAAACCGAGGGGTGACTGTTTTATATATATATATATATATATATATATATATATATATATATATATATATATATAATGTCATCCTAATAAGTAAAACTGGTCAATTAGCAAGAACTCATTTAAATTTAAATCCTTTCTAAAATTTTCTCTTTTACGTTTAAAGATAGATTTTTTTATTTATGTTAATGCAAAAATTTTATAATTTTGTACCAAGAGAAATTTGAAAACTTACCCAACTATTATAACAAGTGCAATTTAATTTAGCCTAGCCCAACTAAATATATTTTAGATACGTTTAAATAATTTAATAATAAACAAACACAATGAAATATATTTTTTTCTTAGGTTCAGAAGAAAATTTTTTCGAATTATTGCAATTATTGGCTAAGTTAACCTAAGTTTTACCTAATCGGCACGACATATATATATATATATATATATATATATATATATATATATATATATATCATGGACCCAGAGTTTGTAAACCCTGGAAATCTACATTTATGTAAGTATAATATTTAAAGTGTTGTGGAAAAGTATTTTGGGGTCTGAAATAGACTAACCTACGTGACATTTTCTTAGGAAAATTAGTTTGGTAATGGCACTTAGCAGACTTCAAGAGTAGTTTTTAAAACTGGGGTCCACTTACTATTATTTTGTTACATTTGTAGTCTTAAGCAGTAAAAAAAACATTACATCAATTTTGAACCACAATTTTTCGTTCGAGAATGCTGTTCAAGTGCCTACCAAACAATTTATCCCCAAGGAATAATGTAAAATAAACTAGTCCTTTTACACCCCAAAAATATACTTACAAACATTTAAAAATAAACTTAATAAAAAGGGATTTTGGGACCATCGTAACTCGGGACCACTTTTAATATATATATATATATATATATATATATATATATATATATATATATATATGTATATATATATATATATATATATATATATATATATAATATATATATATATATATATATATATATATATATATATATATATATTTATATAATATATATTATATATATATATATATATATATATTATTATATAAGATATATTTTTAATATATATATATATATATATATATATATATATATATATATATATATATATTATATAATATATATAAAATATATATATAATATATATATATATATATAAAATATATATATATATATATATATATATATATATATATATATATATATATATATATATATATATACAGTAGACCGTCATTTCCCACGAGATTATGTTACACATTATGGGTATTGCACGATTGAAGAATTGCTGCACATTATTATCTAACATGAGGTAAAAATTATATTCCCGGTTCATGGGAGGGAAAAAATTTTGAATGCACGGTCCCCGCAGGGGTTAAAACCCAATTATCAGGGGGGGTCCTACTTAGTGGGCTATGAGCCACATCAAGTGCTTAATGCTGACGAGAGAAGTGTTTTCTGGAAGAAAATCCCAAACACGATCCTATATCAGTCAGCAAGAGAAAAGTGCCCAGGCTTCAAGACAGCAAAGGATCGCTTCACCTTTTCTCCTTTTTTAATGCATCAAGGGGGATTTCAAGTTAAACCCAATCCTCATGCTTAGAGGAAAAGAGGGTTTTGTTTTTCCCTTTCCCGCAAAATGTAAGTTTATTCAGATACAGGGCCAGGAGCTGAGTATCGGCCCCCGCAACCACAAAAATTGGGAAGTACAGTTACATTGATTACCCTAATAAGGGATATTTTAAAAACCAGGGTAACCCAAAAAAAGTCAGACAAAGGAAATAAGTCACTCTTTACTTTTTTTGGGGTTTTCCTAGGTGCTCTACACATATCCTATGGATTCTTCGTAACTGTATCTGTGTATACCTTAATAAACTTACTTACAGTTTGCGGGGAAAGGGAAAAACAAATAACCCCCAAACAAGCAGCCTTGTTGTTGTTCAGCGGGGGGCACCACCGGCCATCCCCTGCCACCCCGGGCCCCCCCATCACAGCATTTTGTACGTATTTTATACGCGTCAAAAAAAAAATCCTGTGAGAGAGTGAATTGTGTTTTGATCTTTAAATTAATATATCTTGTATCTGCCAAGCAATCAAAGTGTTGTTCAAAATTGGGAAGAAAAAGGGATAAGCATTTTAAGTCTTAGAATTAACGAAGAAAAAAATATTATACAAGACATAACCCGTGGCTGTAATGAAGTGTTACTTTGCACAAAAAAAGGGGTAAACATAAGTTTTGTGACTGACTGCACTGACGCTGAATGACGACTTACTTCGGTTTGACTGACTTACTGAATGACTTCTGAATAAATGACGACGACTGACTGAATGACTTGACTGACTTCGTGAATGACTTGACTGATTTTCCCACTGAATGACTTACTGCGACTTACTGCTGAAGCGGGGGGCCGCCGCGGGCGGCGGCGGCTGACGCGCACGCGCGCTGCACGGACGACGGCGGCGGCGACGACGCGGCGGCGGGAGACGGCGGACGGCCGGCGCGACGCGCGGCGCGGCGGGGCGGCGGCGGCGGCGGCGGCGGCGGCGGCGGCGGCGGCGGCGGCGGCGGCGGCGGCGGCGGCGGCGGCGACGACTTGACTTACTGAATGACTTCTGACTGAATGACTTGGTTGACTTACTGTAGCACCTGTGTTGCATAGCACCCATGCTGTCTGCCAGCTGAGTTCATATTTCGTACCATGCTAGTTTTCCATAGTATTCCGCCAGGGGAACCTGTAGGCATACCCTTAGTCTGCCTCACCCCTGCCTCCCCCCTCTTGGCCCCCAGACAAACCAGAAAACAGGCCTAACTCCTCTCCCCCCAAGGCAGGGCCCCCCTGGGCCAGGGCCCCAAGCCAGGCCTGTTACCCGCACCTTTATTACAAATAAAGTAAGAAGCCCCCCGAAGCCTTATCATTTAACCACCCCCAAAAACGCCAAATAAAAATCATAAATGGTCCCGCGGTGCCTCCAGCTGATTTTTTGCCCGCGAGGAAGGAAGGGGAATGAAGTTATCTACCACTTCATCAGTTTTAAGAAGCATCCGCTCTAACGAGTTATCCTGATGTGTGTCTGAAAATCTCAGCATCCAGCCCTGCAGGACGGGCCCAAAATTTGCCCAAATTCCCCAGAAATTTACTGACTTCAACCCCAACGTCCCATGCTGTTTCTCAGTCACATGCTCAGCCTTGCCAGCATGTTCTGCTGTTGTTGTTCAGCTCAGCACAACTATTTCAGCACTTCAGAGGTGAGTTTGTGGTGATTTCCCAGTGTGGCGTGTCCCCTCGTGTTTGTGGGTGAGGGGGGGGGCGCTCCCCTCTCTCCCAACACCCCCCTAGTCGCCGCCACACACCATACACCCACTCACTGCCCCCCCCCTCTATGCTTTTTTCTGTGAATTTCCGGAATTTTTGCCAGTCTGATACCCGGTCCAGGCCCTGGCCACGGGGCCCGCCACGTGCCCCAGCACGCCATGTGGGGGGGGCCAGATCACAAGCCACGCTGGTCTGCCCCCACATCACCCAGGGGTCCCGCTGCTGACGCACGTTGGGGCCCCACGCGCACCGCGTTCACCCTATGACATCCTGCGACGTCCTCCAGGCGCCCTCGCCGCACCATGATGCTGCCTGGCGCCCTTATGTCACCCCCTGATGTCACGCCTGCGCACCCCCATGATGTCCCCAGTGCTGTAGTTTCCAAAGGGTCATTTTATTTTTTATTTTTGTCAGAAGTTTGAGAAGATATAAGTCTAGTGTTCATTATTTTTTTTCAGTCAGTGTTCTCCCTGTTTGTGTATTACTTAGTGACGATTTTTATACAGAAAAAGGGCATTTTATAAGCCGTTGCCACAGGCAGTATTGGTATTTTCCGGTGTCTTGACCCTTTGGGTTATTTGTCACCCTTTTGGGGAAGCCCCTAGGCTTAATGACATTTGTCTTAGGCATGTTACGGGTTTGGCCCCGAAAAATTTATTGTTGCCACTGAGATGCCTTTGCTGAATCGTCCCCGCATTTTCCCCCCCTGGAAAGTTTCCCTTTACTCCAAGACCCTCAGTCCCGTTTTGCAGATGACCAGTCTGGGGAGCTTACACTGCCCCCTGCTGTAACTTCCTGTAGAATGTCCTTTAAAAACCGCAGTTAAGCCTGTTGGGGCTGTCAGCCTGTGTCCCGCTTCCAAACAGCCTGCACAAAATTGATGTCACTTTTACCAGCCCACTCCCGCAGTAGGGGTATGCTGTTCACCCCCAGATGTTTCGAGCGCCCCCGTCCGATCCCCCACACTCGCCAGCAGCGACAGCCCAACGCGTACCGTCAAAAAGTCCTCAGTGGCCAGTCCTGTCCTGTTGGACACTGATGGCGCTCACCTGGGGAAGCAGGGGCCCCCGTTATGAATCCCTGCAGCGCCTACTACGTGTCTGCTTCATCCCAGAGGGGCCGTCCCTGTTATGTCCCCCTCATGCTCCGTGTTGCAAAATATCCAGACGCAGGAAAGGGGTGCAGGTGCATCAACTCACTGCCTTAGACCACGGCAACTGTTTTTTTTTTCCTCTCTGGGGGAAATTTTTTTTTTTATGTCCATATGTTTATGTTTTATGTTTTTCTTTTGTGTTCTGTGACCGGTTCTTGCGAAAGGGCTGGTTTTTTTTAAAGCCATTCATGGTCGGGCGACCCTGGGTACGGGAACGGCGTGTCTTTCTGACTGAATGACTTGACTGACTTTGATAAAGACGCTGACTTTTCTGACTGAATGACTTGACTGACTTACTGGCTGAATGACGACTGACTTACTGACTGAATGACGCTGACTTACTGAATGACTTAAGTTAGCCTCAGACAAATCGACTTCATCCAGAACCTCTACCATCCACCTCAGCCCAGTGGGGCCCACAGAAATCCCCCCTCTCTTCACAATCATCCACAAACACCAGCACCCCAATTTAAGGAAAATACTATTATTTCTGTTACATTTGTAGTCTTAAGCAGAAAAAACAACAAAATACATCCGAAAAGAACTACAATTACATATTCACTTTTTTTTTTGAAAAGATCTGTTGGTCTAAAAAACTTTTTGGGTTTTTTTATCCCGGGAACGAAACCCCTTTTTTCCCCTAAGTTCTGTTAATTTTTAACACGAAATTTTTCACTTTTTTTTCGGGAACGTAACTATCGTGCTAAATGACAGTCTACTGTACAAATTGTCGTTTTCCGGGGGTGCCTTATCTGGGGTCCACTGTATATAACGGTTGAGCATTTTGTCGTTTTGTCCCAGGATGCAACCCACAAGTCAATCACCCAGGGACCCTTTTGCAATGGGTGAACAGGGACAGGGCAGCAGGTGTCTTATGGAAACCGCCCCAATGTTTCCCCGCCATATGGGAGATTAACCCCGGGCATCAGTGTGAGCTGAATGCAGTAGCGATTGGCTCGGGGCACTAACCTCCTGTACACAAAAATGATACTTTGGGGGATCTATTGACACATGCACACACATGTGCTCATGCATACAACTATATGTAATTTGACAATGAAATTTTAGTAGGAGGTTCCCCCGAGGCTTCCACAACTAAAATTCTAAGTGCTCAAAAGCACCTCAGCCACACTTAGGGAAACTGAAAGAAGATAATACCAAAAAAAAAATTTTTTCCCTTTAAAAAGGGTGCCTTGATGCTAGTGAAGAGCTCTTGATTCAGAAATTGGAGCTACCTTCTTTTCCTTGCTGTTATGGCCTTTTCAGGTTTAGCACCTAATATCAAAATAATCACCCTCAATCATTATTTGTGTTAGGAAATTTGTTGTTTTTTTTTTTTTTTTGTCATTTTGTTTAAATTTTTTTCTACTTGTAATGGATACATATTATTTTCAGTATTTGTTTCGTGTAGGTGGAGACGGATGTTGCAAAATAAAGGGTCATAGCAACATATGTGGGAATGCCTGGCAAGCTCACCCAGGAAATCCATTTATGCTTATATTTAGCTTTTATATCTGTCTTATTAATGATCAAATGAAAATCCATTACTATATTTAACATAATTTTCTCACTGAAAAATCAATGTATGAAGATGCTCAAAGATATTTGAATTTCTTTTTTTTTATGACTGGGTAACTTCTGTTGAATTAAATTTTTATTATTCTGATCTGATTTAAGGGGATCTGTGAAGAAAAAAAAAATGTAATCCATGGAGGCAAAAAAGGAAATTTTCTAAGTATAGTGGTCCAACACTCTTATATGGGTGTAAAGCATGGGTTTTAATGTTGCAACAAGGGGGCTGGGGACAGTGGAGATGATATTGGGGCTGAGGGGAATGCATTGTGTAAACAGTGGTTCTCAACTCATTTCAGCCCCTGGACCACCAACAATTATAAAAAAATGTGGACCATTTCATTTTTAAATATATAAAGGCAAAGCAAAGAAAGAGCAATTTGATTTGTAATATATTTCTTATAAACAGAAATTTGGGAAAATTTTTATAATAGATATTTAAAATTTTGGTCTGAAAAAATTTCAAAAAACATAATTTCCTGGAAATTTCTTTCAAACATAATTTGGAAATTTTAAAATATACAGCAAAAATTTTTTTTTGAAATATGATTATTTCACTTTTCCTTGCAACCAGACTTTGGTTCTTTTTTCACTGACAACTTTTCAATGTTAGGAGTGGTATTGATAATGTTAAGTGGCTTGATAATGTTGGGGGGGTACTTGATAATGTTAGGGGTGGTACTTGATAATGTTAGGGGTGGTACTTAAATGCCACAAATGTCCTTTAACTGCAAGCCAATTCTACTGTTTGGAAATTCACAAAAATGAAAATACTCTCACATGAAGTTGATGCAAATGGCAAAAAAAACCGACGCTTTTTGAAAATTTGGTTAATAACAACATACTGGCCCAAAATTTTCAAGGTAGCCCTGGTACACACTTTAGCTGCCAAATCATTTTTCAGGTCCAAGAACCCCCCTGCATAGCCCCTGGGAAAACCATAAACATCTGTTACAAATGGATTTCGATGAAAAAAAATCCATCTCTTCGTACCCACCTCCCGAAAGTAAGCTGAAATTCATCCCCCAGCTTTTGTAAATGCTCAAGAATATGCACCTAATGTTCCTTTTTTCCCCAGCATGGCATCCACACATGGAAATTTAATGTTTTTACCCTTCAACTCATCCCAAACTGGA
>WNWK01019878.1:30000-36926 GCA_009830355.1 Cherax destructor | reverse complement strand
CACACACCCACACACCCCAAACACACACCCCAAACACACACCCCAAACACACACCACACACACACCCAAACACACACCCCACACACACACCCCAAACACACACCCACACACACACACCACACACACACCCCACACACACACACACACACACACACACCACACACACACCACACCCCCCCCACACACACACCACACACACACCACACACACACCACACACACACCACACACACACCACACACACACCACACACACACACACACACATACACACACTCCACTCACACACCACACACACCACACACACACACCACACACACACACACACACACACACACACACACACACCACACACCACACACACACACCACACACACACACACACACACACACACCACACACACACCACACACACACACACACCACACACCACACACCACACACACCACACACCACACACACCACACACACCCCACACACCACACACACCCCACACACCCCACACACCACACACACCACACACACCACACACACCACACACACCACACACACCACACACACCACACACACCACACACACACCACACCACATACACCCCCACACACACAGGAGCTGTGACTGGACCCCTGCAACCACAACTAGTTGACTACACATACACGAGAGAGAGAGAGAACGAGAGAGAGAGAGAGAGAGAGAGAACGAGAACTAGCTAGCTAGCTAACTCAGATCATGAATAGACTTGAACTAGGGGAAATTCTCTCTTGAAGATAGAGGTCTCTTGGTATCTGTCCTATCCTTATATGTATAGGAAGTGAAATCGTATTGCTGGAGAATGTATGGAGTACCTTCACTGCCCGAATTAATTCAGTCATTACGCTTAATTATTATGAATGCCTGAAATCTCTTTAAATAGTACCCCCTCGAATGTAAGAAAAATACATCATAATTTTAATTCTGGAAAATTCTGGAAAATTCTGAAAGGGTTAGTCCGATATCTGCTCACCGAAATTATACTATGAAAAGAAAAGACTTGCTGGATGGTGCAAAATATCTCCAGTGAAAAACGGGGTTACAAAGAGTGTATCGAGAAAGAATTCATTACCAGTAAGAAGACGAAGACTTCCATTGCCCTCCTTTCATTCGTAAGGGCAATTTCCATCAGAATGTGGTTAGCTTGTGGCTAGCACTAACAGTTTAGTTGATCAGGCTGTCTTCCAGGAGACCTTGTTGAGGACTTTGCTGTTGGGGGGATGATCCTCAGAATAGTCTTCGGGTAACTTTCAGGGTGTTGAAAAGTTTTTAATCCTTATACACAGGGAGATATTTGCACTGTCCCATTATCTTGTTTGTGTAGGGAATGCTTTTTATGTGGAGGTTTATTCTCAGTCCCTCCAGAATTTTCCAGTTGTAAATTATGATGTAGCTTTCTCGCCTAATTTCCAGGGAGTACAGTTCAAGGATCTTTAGAATTTATAACAATTCCTTAACAGTCTTCAGGATATAACTTGTTAAATTCCTTTAAACATTTGTGGTGCTTATTTTGGACTGTGCAGGGAACACCAATATTCTGACTGATCAGGCCTTCAACGAGGTCTAGTTCTGTACCTGTTAGACGGGGCTGATGACCCCAGGAACTATAATCAGATAAACAATTAGATGAACACGCTGAGGACATTTCTAGATATAAAACGGCTTTACTGTAAGTAGCTTGAGGTCTCAGTTGCTGACATTCTTTATAGTTATTATTTTATTTCTTGATATAAGTTTACGAAGACGAAGTTAAGTCCACGTTTTTCGTCATAAGTCAATGTTCTCCGTATATAATGTTCTTTAATCTTTCGTTCCGGAAGCTCCTTCCTCTGTGCAACACCTGTCCTTGTGCAACACTTAGTTCCTTTTACAACACACAGCTCCTCTTACAGCGCACAACTCATTTTGCAACACAGCTCCATTTGCAACACAGCTCCATTTGCAACACAGCTTCATTTGCAACACAGCTCCATTTGCAACACAGCTCCATTTGCAACACAGCTCCATTTGCAACCCAGCTTATTTTGCAACACAGTTACATTTGCAACACAGATCCATTTGCAACACAGCTCCATTTGCAACAGAGCTTCTTTGGCAACAGAGCTTCTTTTGCAACACAGCTCCTTTGGCAACAGAGCTTCTTTTGCAACACAGCTCCTTTGGCAACAGAGCTCCTTTTGCAACACGAAGCAGCCCCCCTCTTCTTATCTGTCTCCGAAGCCTCGTACTTTTTATGTCTTGCCCTTTCCCCATCCCTCTTACCTTCCCATCACCGTCCCTCTTACCTTCCCATCCCATCCCTCTTACCTTCCCATCACCGTCCCTCTTACCTTCCCATCCCCATCCCTCTTACCTTCCCATCACCGTCCCTCTTACCTTCCCATCACCATCCCTCTTACCTTCCCATCCCCATCCCTCTTACCTTCCCATCCCCATCCCTCTTACCTTCCCATCCCCATCCCTCTTACCTTCCCATCCCCATCCCTCTTACCTTCCCATCACCATCCCTCTTACCTTCCCATCACCGTCCCTCTTACCTTCCCATCACCGTCCTCTTACCTTCCCATCACCGTCCTCTTACCTTCCCATCACCATCCCTCTTACCTTCCCATCACCGTCCCTCTTACCTTCCCATCACCATCCCTCTTACCTTCCCATCCCCATCCCTCTTACCTTCCCATCACCGTCCCTCTTACCTTCCCATCCCCATCCCTCTTACCTTCCCATCCCCATCCCTCTTACCTTCCTTCACCTGTCCCTCTTACCTTCCCATCACCATCCTCTTACCTTCCCATCCCCATCCCTCTTACCTTCCCATCACCGTCCCTCTTACCTTCCCATCCCCATCCCTCTTACCTTCCCATCACCATCCCTCTTACCTTCCCATCCCCATCCCTCTTACCTTCCCATCACCGTCCCTCTTACCTTCCCATCACCGTCCCTCTTACCTTCCCATCACCGTCCCTCTGACCTTCCCATCACCGTCCCTCTGACCTTCCCATCACCGTCCCTCTGACCTTCCCATCACCGTCCCTCCTACCATTACCGTACCATCCTCCGGCAGGCAAACTTTGCCTTTACAGTTGTTTCCTTCACTGCTCAAGTTGACTGGGAGGCAGGAAGGTTGTCCACCTTCATTGGTATCTGCCAATACTTGCCTATCTTATCATTGTGCTTAAAAACACGGCGTGATAAGCAAAAAATACCTCGTTCTTGCCTCTATCCTCATAACCACTGTTAACACAGTCTTCACTTCCACTTGTGGCTACATTCAACTGCTGTACTGAAAGATGGTAAACGTAGAAGTGGAGCCTTGAATGACGATCTAATCAACCAGGCTGTTAGTACTTGTGGCTCAAGCTTCATGTAGGCACCGTAGCTTTGATGTTCAGGGATATTGATATATAAAACAGTTTATACAATTTTTTTGGACTATGTTTTAAGCTCGTTTGGTGCTTGCCTGGCCAGCCAGGCTGTTGCTGCTGTTGACCTGCTGACCCTCATATGCATCACAGCCTAGTTGATCTGGCATCTGGTGAAGATATTGTCCAGTTTCCTCTGCTATCCATTTTATAAACTCTTATTTTGTTCGACAGTCCATCCGCATTTGTGCGCCCCACACACTGAAGCTTTACCGTGCTGTCTGGTTGTTGGGATGTAGACTGTGTGTCTGCTTAGAGTGGGGTATGTTAGACTGGTGTTTGCATCAATGACGTCTTCGAGGGTGATGGACTGATTACATTATCTTTACATGTCCACTGATTCTGTTGTCTTCTCTCTATTCAACTGAAGAAGCCTACTGTGTAGGACACGTTTCAGAATAAAGTTACCCAACTGTTGCACATGTGTCTTGCATATCAACTTGTCGGTATTGTATACCATTATTATATCAGAAGTATTTAGTAGGTATTCATGGGAGAGCTCAGCGATTTTGAGTTAGGATGACAGAAGATGAAGGATTTAGCAAGATCTAAGTTTTATCTCGAGTCTTTGGGTCAACTTTTTGAGGCTCATGCGAAAGGTGATTTTGACATTTTTCCTTCGATTGTTTAATAAAGCATTTAAAGTACCGGGAATACCTCAAAGCCTTAAATATGCACTCTCTTGAGGAGAGGAGAGTGAAATATATGCATGATGTTATATGTAAAACAATCGCAAATAGGCGATTTTAACAATGCTGAACAAGTCACATAGGGATGGAAATCTTTAGCTCAAGATCTTTCGCGCGCACTGCGTCAAGAGCTATGCAGTGTTGCAAGGCTAACTACAGACAGTAGGGGAACAATTCTCCCTGAGGCAAGGCAGAAGCGTTAGGCCATGTCACAGTCTAGATTGTGACATGGCCTAACGCGGTACGCTTCTTCCTTGTCTCAGAGAAAAAAATTCCCCCTACTGTCTGTAGTTAGCCTTGCAACATTGCATAGCTCCTGATGACGCAGAATGCGAAAGATCTTGAGCTAAAGATTTTCATCCTTTTATTTTAGAAAGTTCTATCTTTGCTGAAGCCATCATCACAACCCTCTTCCAACTCAGAGAGACGAGACTGACCAACAGAGATTGCTGCCTCGTCTTCGTGTAGCAATATCAATAGGTTCAGTCCTCGTCTGTGATGGGTGGCTGGCCACATGAGTGTTTTGCAGCCCTGGTGACCAGAGCTTGATTCCAACAGTTGTCAGGTGTGGCAGAGTTTACCGTAAGAAGATTTAGCTGTTAACCACGATCACGTGATGAACTTTGACATTCTCAAGAAACCTGACACTTTGGTCGTAGCAAAACATTTCCCAAACAGACCGAGCATGTTAGATATGCGACACGGCGGCATCAATGTCATTCAGTTTTTAGGCTGGTGTCCAAGCTATGATGGCGGCGGCGGGGCGTCTGGGACCAGACTGACACGCTTATTCCTTCCCCTTACTCCTTACCCATTCCCTATCCTCTTTATTCCTTCCCTATCCTCTATCCTTTTCCCTGTCTCCCAACCATTTTTCCCTTTCCTTCCCTCTCTCTCTCTCTCTCTCTCTTCTCTCGGCAATATTATATATATATATATATATATATATATATATATATATATATATATATATATATATATATATATATATATATATATCTCAAATCTTTTATATATATATATATATATATATATTTTTTTTTTTTTTTTTCAACAAGTCGGCCGTCTCCCCACCGAGGCAGGGTGACCCAAAAGAAAGAAAATCCCCAAAAGAAAAACTTCATCATCATTCAACACTTTCACCACACTCATACATAATCACTGTCTTTGCAGAGGAGTTCAGATACGACAGCTGAGAAAAGTCCCTCCCAGCTGTCACTATCTCAGACCCTCCTTAAAGTGCAGGCATTGTACTTCCCATTTCCAGGACTCAAGTCCAACTAAATCAATTAACTGGTTTCCTGAATCCCTTCACACAATGTTACCCTGCTCACACTCCAACAGATCGTCATGTCCCAAAACCATTCGTCTCCATTCACTCCTATCTAACACGCTCACACATGCTTGCTGGAAGTCCAAGCCCTCGCCCACAAAACCTCCTTTACCCTTCCTCCAACCTTTTCTAGGACGACCCTACCCCGCCTTCCTTCCCTACAGATTTATACGCTCTCCAAGTCATTCTACTTTGATCCATTCTCTCTAAATGACCAAACCACCTCAACAACCCTCTTCAGCCCTCTGACAAATACTTTTAGTAACTCCACACCTTTTCCTAATTTCCACATTCCGAATTTTCTGCATAATATTTACACCACACATTGCCCTTAGACAGGACATCTCCACTGCCTCCAGCCTCCTCCTCGCTGCAGTATTTGCAACCCATGCTTCACACCCATATAAGAGTGTTGGTACCACTATACTTTCGTACATTCCCTTCTTTGCCTCCATGGATAACGTTTTTGTCTCCACAGATACCTCAATGCACCACTCACCTTTTTCCTTCATCAATTCTATGGTTAACCTCATCCTTCATAAATCCATCCGCTGACACATCAACTCCCAAATATCTGAAAACATTTACTTCTTCCATAATCCCTCTCTCCAATGTGATATCCAATTTTCTTTATTTAAATCGTTTGATACCCTCATCACCTTACTCTTATCTATGTTCACTTTCAACTTTCTACCTTTACACACTCTCCCAAACTCGTCCACTAACCTTTGCAACTTTTCTTTAGAATCTCCCATAAGCACAGTATCATCAGCAAAAAGTAACTGTGTCAACTCCCATTTTGCATTTAATTCTCCAAAATTTAATCCCACCCCTCTCCCCAACACCCTAGCATTTACTTCTTTTACAACCCCATCTATAAATATATTAAACAACCATGGTGACATCACACATCCCTGTCTAAGACCTACTTTTACCGGGAAGTAATCTCCCTCTCTCCTACACACCCTAA
The DNA here is from genome assembly GCA_009830355.1 of Cherax destructor. NCBI lineage: Eukaryota > Metazoa > Arthropoda > Malacostraca > Decapoda > Parastacidae > Cherax > Cherax destructor. Next base: position 30,484 of record WNWK01019878.1, on the reverse strand, counting down.
CCTGAGCCTCACTATCCTCATAAAAACTCTTTACAGCCTTCAGTAACTTACTACCTATTCCATACACTTGCAACATTTGCCACATTGCTCCCCTATCCACTCTATCATATGCCTTTTCTAAATCCATAAATGCAATAAAAACTTCTCTACCTTTATCTAAATACTGTTCACATATATGCTTCACTGTAAACACTTGATCTACACATCCCCTACCCATTCTAAAGCCTTCCTTGGTCATCTGCAATCCTACTCTTTGTCTTACCTCTAATTCTTTCAATAATAACCCTGCCATACACTTTACCTGGTATACTCAGTAAACTTATTCCCCTATAATTTTTACACTCTCTTTTATCCCCCTTCCCTTTATATAAAGGAACTATACATGCTCGCTGCCAATCCTAGGTACCTTCCCTCTTTCATACATTTATTAAACAAAAATACCAACCACTCCAGCACTATATCCCCCTGCTTTTAACATTTCTGT
>WNWK01019878.1:0-27500 GCA_009830355.1 Cherax destructor | reverse complement strand
CATACTCTCCACTTTGTGTATTCTACACTTGCTCCCGTATCTCACTCTAGGCTGTTGTGTTGACTGCCCGCTGGTCCATTTCATCACAACCTCGTTGATTTTGTATTTTGCGGAGCCAGTCCTTCAGTTTTCTCTAGAAGACTTTTGAACTTGTTTGGGCAATATTTCTTATAACCGATAGCAAGAGGTTGAATAGTCGCAGCCCATAGACGTTGATACAGTGTTCTCTAGTATCCTGAGAGTACACTGTGAGTGCTCTAAGTTGTGGAAAATATTAAATTGTCTGTGATGAAAGGATAGAGGGAGGCTGGGGGAAGGATGGAGGGGAGAAATAGGGGGTGAGTACAAAGTATCGAGGGAGTGAGGGGTGAAGGAGAGAGGGAGAGTGAGTGAAGGAGAGAGGGAGAGTGAGTGGTGAAGGAGAGAGGGAGAGTGAGTGGTGAAGGAGAGAGGGAGAGTGAGTGGTGAAGGAGAGAGGGAGAGTGAGTGGTGAAGGAGAGAGGGAGAGTGAGTGGTGAAGGAGAGAGGGAGAGTGAGGGTGAAGGAGAGAGGGAGAGTGAGGGGTGAAGGAGAGAGGGAGAGTGAGGGGGGAAGGAGAGAGGGAGAGTGAGGGTGAAGGAGAGAGGGAGAGTGAGGGGTGAAGGAGAGAGGGAGAGTGAGGGGTGAAGGAGAGAGGGAGAGTGAGGGGTGAAGGAGAGAGGGAGAGTGAGGGGTGAAGGAGAGAGGGAGAGTGAGGGGTGAAGGAGAGAGGGAGAGTGAGGGGTGAAGGAGAGAGGGAGAGTGAGGGGTGAAGGAGAGAGGGAGAGTGAGGGGTGAAGGAGAGAGGGAGAGTGAGGGGTGAAGGAGAGAGGGAGAGTGAGGGGTGAAGGAGAGAGGGAGAGTGAGGGGTGAAGGAGAGGAGAGTGAGGGTGAAGGAGAGAGGGAGAGTGAGGGGTGAAGAGAGAGGGAGAGTGAGGGTGAAGGAGAGAGGGAGAGTGAGGGGTGAAGGAGAGAGGGAGTGAGGGTGAAGGAGAGGGGAGAGGAGGGGTGAAGGAGAGAGGGAGAGTGAGGGGTGAAGGTAAGAATGAGGGTGAAGGGGTAGTAAAATAACTTGCACACCTCGACACACCGGCTGCGGCGGCAGCAACGGCAGCAACAACAGCAACAGCAGTCCTAGTGATCGATACTACCAGGCGTCCGAAGCTAAAATCTTGATACCCTCCCCTTCCTTGTGATTCCTTCCTCCATATTCCCTTACTTTTATCATCGTTACCCCTTTTCCATTCTGGGAATGAATGTGTGTGTGTATGAATATATATATATATATATATGTCGTGCCGATTAGGTAAAATTGGTCAATTAGCAAGAACTCATCTAAAATTAAGTCCTTTCTAAAATTTTCTCTTATACGTTTAAAGATATATTTTTTTCATTTATGTTAATGTAAGAATTTATAATTTTGTACCAAGAGAAACTTTGAAAACCTACCTAACCTTATTACAACAAGCGCAATTTAATTTAGCCTAACCCAACTAAATATATTTTAGATACGTTAACATTAATTTAATAATAAACAAACACAATGAAATATATTTTTTTCGTTATGTTCAGAATGATTTTGGCGAAATTATTGCATACACAAATTTTCACTTGTCTTATATGGCAAGGAGAGCGTTGCTATTTAAGCCAAAATCACAAGTTTTACCTAATCGGCACGACATATATATATATATAGAGGGAGAGAGAGGGAAGTACCACCTCTAGAACTGGACTGGGGACCCTCAGAGAAGAGAATAAATGTACCTCAGGAAAAACTCAAGGTTCTCCCCGGAGCTGTTTGAATATTTTCTTCTATATTCTGTGTGAACTTTATTGACAGGAAACACAAGCATGAATACATTGGTACAATATATCAAAGATTATGAATCTCCTCCAGCTCCTCTGAAGCCGGATGCAAGCCCAGTATGCAGCATGCGTTTTACCTCTGGATGGCCACGCTGAGGCGCTGGAACATGAAAGTGGCTGCCCTTGGGTCCCTGGTGGTGTCGATGAGTCTGGAACCCAGTTCTTTAAGGAAACGTGGGGCATTTTTCCCCATGATCCCAAGGTCTCTGATCCTACTGGGACAAATTGATTCTGTTTGCTTATGTCCCTGTACTTGCCGATGTTGTACTCCTCCCTGTGATCAGCAGCTCCTCCCTGTTGGGCGACAATGTGATGGATGTAGGTGTCAGCCAGCGTCGACACACACATATAGTCCCATGCTAAGAGCTTCCCATTTTTCCAGGGATAGATGGTGATACCGTCAGGGCGATTGCCTGGGTTGTGGGTATTGTTGGCTGCTAGTGATCAGGGCTCTCTCTCGGCTGGGCATCCAGCTGTAGTAAGGCTTCTCTTGCGTGCCAGCCCTTGGTTTTGGAACAGTTAAGACCATATTGGTTGGCTTGTGCATCGCCGCAAAAACACGTATATTCCGTGTTAATTGGGGCAGCAAGGCGGAGAGCCACTGCAATACGGAGGGTTTTAGGGTCGAGGCATGTTCCCACTGCCAAAATGGGAACTGTTTGGAGGAAGTCCTCAGAGTGATGTTCACTCACAGCTTGGAGACAGGCAGTCTCCCTGTCAGATGTTACAGCCTTAAGCATGTTGGCAAGCACCTTTTCAACAATGGGGCCATCCCAGCTTGACTGTAGGCCAGTGCTGCTCTAGGTTTTGGTGCTGGAGCAGCAAGAGTCTCCCATTCAGTGATGGCACTGGCGTAGCTAGGGTTCTGTATTCCTGCTGAGTCACTGAGGTTGTCTAGAAGAATTTGTTTTGTTAACTCGATGCTATGTTAGAGGATGGGAAGGCTGGTAGGGCAATCTGGGAGGATTTGCGTACTCCCAGCCCCCCAAGCTTGACTGGAATTGAGGCTTGCAACCACTGTCTATCTTCAATGGAAAGATTCATATTCCTTGAGTTTCGGACTGCTGAAGGCTGGGGAGCATCTCAGGAAGTAGGTAAGTTTTGGGATTGACAGGCACCTGGTGAGTAGGTAGAAGGCATCATGTGTATCGATGTCTTTCATCCTGCCTTCCATCATCCTGAGGTCTTGAGATTTTCTTTTCTAGGATCAGATCAATGGCATTGGGCCCAAGAGGAGCACCAAGGAGAGTACTGTTGGCTGGATCAATGGCTCGTGCTCTTTGTAAAACAGCACTAATATTCTGGATCATCTGTCGATTGGTAGAAACTATTTCACATTTGGTGGGGTTTAAAGATAGGTCCATTCTCTCTCTCATGTCTTTAATTTTTCTGACGTCCTCTAGGAGAGATTTTGTACCACGAAACAAGTGGTATTGAAACATTTACCAAACTGAAGCAGGCCAGGGTTCGACCCCCACGACATATTGTCCTGCCTCAAGAGACAACACAACGTACATGTCATCCTATCCACTCCGCCATCGATCCTACAAACAACATGAGACTAGCGAACTAGTCTTCTTTCATGTTGCGAGGACACTCGTGGCAGTGGATGCTCAAGGACTAATTTCAGCCTCCTCCTGTTTGAATAATACCCGCCTCAACAAGCAGTCTTTATAGTAATGAAACCACGAAACAAGTGATATTGAAACATTTACCAAACTGCGGCAGGCCAGGGTTGACACGTACGTTGTGTTGTCTCTTCAGGCAGGCAGGTTGAACCTTGGCCTGCCGCAGGGAAACCAGTTAATTGATTTAGTTGGACTTGAGTCCTGGAAATGGGAAGTACAATGCCTGCACTTTAAAGGAGGGGTCTGAGATAGTGACAGCTGGGAGGGACTTTTCTCAGCTGTCGTATCTGAGCTCCTCTGCAAAGACAGTGATTATGTATGAGTGTGGTGAAAGTGTTGAATGATGATGAAAGTTTTTTCTTTTTGGGGATTTTCTTTCTTTTTGGGTCACCCTGCCTCGGTGGGAGACGGCCGACTTGTTGAATAAATATATATATATATATATATATATATATATATATATAATATATATATATATATATATTATATATATATGTATATATATATATATATATATATATATATATATATATATATATATATATATATATATATATATATATATATATATTTATTTATTTATTTATTATAAAGTGAGAGAGTAATTGTGGTAGGGGACCTAAATGCTAAAGTAGGAGAAACATGCGGAGAGGGTGTGGTAGGTAAGTTTGGGGTGCCAGGTGTAAATGATAATGGGAGCCCTTTGATTGAACTTTGTTTAAGAAAAAGAGGATAAATAAGTATACAAGATATGATGTAGGGCGTAATGGCAGAAGTTTATTGGACTATGTATTGGTAGATAAAAGACTGTTGAGTAGACTTCAGGATGTACATGTTTATAGAGGGGCCACAGATATATCAGATCACTTTTTAGTTGTAGCTAAAGTGGGAGTAAAAGGTAGATGGGATACAAGGAAAATAGTAGCAGTAAGTAAGAGAGAGGTGAAGGTTTATAAACTAAAAGAAGAGGCAGTTAGGGTAAGATATAAACAACTATTGGAGGATAGATGAACTAGTGAGAGTGTAGGCAAAGGAATCGAAGATGTATGGGGTAGGTTAAAGAATGTAGTGTTAGAGTGTTCAGCAGAAGTTTGTAGTTACAGGCGAGTGGGTGCGGGAAGGAAGAAGAGCGATTGGTGGAATGATGAGGTAAAGAGAGTAGTAAGGGAGAAAAAGTTAGCATATGAGAGGTTATTACAAAGTAGAAGTGATGCAAGGAGGGAAGAGTATATGGAGAGAAAGAGAGAGGTTAAGAGAGTGGTGAAGCAATGTAAAAAGCAAATGAGAGAGTGGGTGAGATGTTATCAACAAATTTTGTTGAAAATAAGAAAAAGTTTTGGAGTGAGATTAATGAGTTGAGGAAGCCTAGGGAACAAATGGATTTGCAGACTCATCCTCCAGTCCCCTAGTTTTCCGTCCTGCTCTCTGGGACCCCATTTTTTATTATTTTTAAGATGCCACAGAGTAAAAACTATGAGAGGAGAGTTATTAAATGGAGAGTTAGAGGTATCGGGAAGATGGAGGGAATATTTTGAGGAGTTGTTAAATGTTGATGAAGACAGGGAAGCTGTGATTTCGTGTATAGGGCAAGGAGGAATAACATCTTGTAGGAGTGTGGAAGAGGCAGTTGTGAGTGTGGGATAAGTTCGTGAGGCAGTGGATAGAATGAAAGAGGGTAAGGCAGCTGGGATTGATGGGATAAAGATAGAAGTGTTAAAAGCAGGCGGGATATAGTTTTGGAGTGGTTGGTGCTATTATTTAATAAATATATGGAAGAGGGGTAAGGTACCTAGGGACTGGCAGAGAGCGTGTATTGTTCCTTTGTATAAAGGCAAAGGGGACAAAAGAGAGGGCAAAAATTATAGGGGAATAAGTCTGTTGAGTATACCAGGTAAAGTGTGTGGTAGAGTTATTATTGAAAGAATTAAGAGTAAGACGGAGAGCAGGATAGCAGATGAACAAGGGGGCTTTAGGAAAGGTAGGGGTGTGTAGACCAAGTGTTTACAGTGAAACATATAGGTGAACAGTATTTGGATAAGGGTAAAGAGGTTTTCGTGGCATTTATGGATTTGGAAAAGGCATATGATAGGGTGGATAGGGGGGGCAATGTGGCAGATGTTGCATGTGTATGGAATAGGAGGTAGGTTACTGAAAGCAGAGAAGAGCTTTTATGAGGATAGTGAGGCTCAGGTTAGAGTGTAGGAGAGAGGGAGATTATTTCCCAGTAAAAGTAGGCCTTAGACAGGGATGTGTGATGTCACCGTGGTTGTTCAATATATTTATAGATGGGGTTGTAAGATAAGTGAATGCGAGGGTCTTGGCAAAAGGTGTGGGGTTAAAAGTCAAAGAATCAAATACAAGGTGGGAGTTGTCACAGTTGATTTTTGCTGATGACACTGTGCTTTAGGGAGATTCTGAAGAGAAGTTGCAGAGGTTGGTGGATGAATTTGGTAGGGTATGTAAAAGAAGAAAATTGAAAGTGAATATAGGAAAGAGTAAGGTGATGAGGATAACAAAAAGATTAGGTGACGAAAGATTGGATATCAGATTGGAGGGAGAGAGTATGGAGGAGGTGAATGTATTCAGATATTTGGGAGTGGACATGTCAGCAGATGGGTCTATGAAGGATGAGGTGAATCATAGAATTGATGAGGGGAAAAGGGTGAGTGGTGCACTTCGGAGTCTGTGGAGACAAAGAACTTTGTCCATCGAAGTAAAGAGGGGAATGTATGGGAGTATAGTTATACCAACACTCTTATATGGGTGTGAAGCATGGGTGATGAATGTTGCAATGAGAAGGCTGGAGGCAGTGGAGATCATGTCTGAGGTCAATGTGTGGTGTGAATATAATGCAGAGAATTCGGAGTTTGGAAATTAGGAGGAGGTGCAGGATTACCAAAACTTATCCAGAGGGCTGAGGAGGGGTTGTTGAGGTGGTTCGGACATGTAGAGAGAATGGAACGATACAGAATGACTTCGAGAGTGTATAAATCTGTAGTGGAGGTAAGGCGGGGTAGGGGTCGGCTCGGCCTAGGAAAGGTTGGAGGGAGGGGGTAAAGTAGGTTTTGTGTGCGAGGGGCTTGGACTTCCAGCAAGCATGTGTGAGCGTATTTGATAGGAGTGAATGGAAACAAATGGTTTTTAATACTTGACGTGCTGTTGGAGTGTGAGCAAAGTAACATTTATGAAGGGATTCAGGAAACCAGCAGGCCAGACTTGAGTCCTGGAGATGGGAAGTACAGTGTCTGCACTCTGAAGGAGGGGTGTTAATGTTGCAGTTTTATAACTGTAGTGTAAAGCACCCCTCTGGCAAGACAGTGATGGAGTGAATGATGATGAAAGTTTTTCTTTTTCGGGCCACCCTGCCTTGGTGGGAATCGGCCGATGTGTTAATAAAAAAAAAATATTTATTTATTTATTTATTTATTTATTTTTACCAAACTGCGGCAGGCCAGGGTTCAACCAAACGACACACTGTAAGTATTTCTGTTTTCTTCTAATTTCATTTATGGCTCTTTGCTCCCTCTGTCTCTCCTGGACTGTGTGATCCAGTCTGTTTGTGCTCGATGTTCTCCATTTCGCTCACCAGTTTCCTTTGGTATCTCAGAGTCTGCTAGTTTTGAGATTATCTACTATTCATCATATCCGCCTGTAGAGGTAGTCCCTCTATCTCAAGTTTGCATCTTCTTTGCCGTATAGTATGTTTCTGGCGCATTCCCTCTGTTTAGGTGCTTCACTGAATTTAGACGGCAGTGATGGTTTTCTATGCATTCTCCATATCTGCCATTTCCTTTGTCTGAAAGGGGTTAGTAGTGTAGAGCAATATTCCAGTCCAGAGATGTCTAGAGAGAACAGGTGATTTGAAGAGTATCATCATTGGCTTGTCATTCCTTGTTTTGAAGATTCTAGTTAGCCAGTTTGTCATAGTTCTTGATGTTATGGTAGCAACTATGAATGTAAGATCTGACATTATCATTTCTAATTATCTCACTTCTTCTGCTCTCTTTAGTGGTTTTGCGTTTCTTTTATACTCCTATTTTAATTCATCAAATTTTCCGTAGCGAAGCAGCTGAATTTTTGTTCTCATTGAACATTATATTGTTTTCTGTGCCCCACTTGTAGACCAAGTTTATATCAGCTTGGAGGTTTGCTGTGTCCTCAATGGATACCACTCTCATGTGAATTCTAGTACCATCTCTAAATGGCGGAGTGCTATGATTTATGTATGTATCAGAAATAAGAAAGAGAACCGGGGTGAATATTGTACCTTTAGGAACAGAGCTTCTCACTGTGGCAGCACGGTTTCATAGAACAGGGGTTCTCTAAGCACAATTAGATGGCGAGAAATTGTTTAAAATATCGTCGCGATAGAAACACTTACAAAGATAGAGGCAATAAAATTCTTTATTGGCAGTGTTTCGCCCAGGTATTGGCTTCAAGTCACGAAAAAGTGCACTGTATGGGCAAAACTTTTTTTTTTTAATCTCATTACATTGCATCCGTATCAGTTTTCAAGCAAGGTTAGAGCTGTGAAAGTACGTGTTCACGGATCGCTGCTGAAAAAGCCAAACGGGTTCAGCCTTAAATAACCCTTAGGGGTTTAGCGTTACATGACACAGACACACTTTAGAGTTTAACGACCTATGTGTATTTAATGTAGAGCGTGTGGAACGAGTTTAGCGCTGAATGACTAGCACGGGTTTAGTACTGCATGTTCCAAGCGTGTTTAGGGCTTCACACAAAGTAATAATTAAATTATGGTGAAAATTTGGTAGATGATACTGACGAGTTGTGGTTAAAGACACTTAGGACATTTAATTATGGTACTGTGTTGACCTGAAGTGAGCAGTTCATAATACAGTAGAGTACAGAAGAGAAATGAACAGTACAGTACTAGGCTGTGAGGGATATGTGGGCCAGCGGGCCGCCAGCAGCAACAGTTTAGTTAATCAGGCAAGGACTAGACGAGCCTGGCCCAGGGCCGGGCTTCGAAAGTAGGAAAACGCTGGAAGCCCATCAGAGGTATATAAAAGGTACATTGAGTGTAAAATTAGCTCTGGAATGTTAGTGGTTGGTTTATTAATGAGTGTTTGTAGACATAGTAATTGAGAAACAAAAAGATCACCGCAACACTGATCTTCACTGGTGGAGCGTGACACAGGGACCCCACCCAGCGTGTGCATGACACCAACACTGGTGGAGCGTGACACAGGGACCCCACCCAGCGTGTGCATGACACCAACACTGGTGGAGCGTGACACAGGGACCCCACCCAGCGTGTGCATGACACCAACACTGGTGGAGCGTGACACAGGGACCCCACCCAGCGTGTGCATGACACCAACACTGGTGGAGCGTGACACAGGGACCCCACCCAGCGTGTGCATGACACCAACACTCACGCCATAATATCAAACTAAAAAATCAGGTGATATACGAACAAGGGAAGCATTTGGGTATGACATAATTTTGAAATGGTTCAGATAAATTTTACAGGTAGGCAAAACATGAATTTGTGTTATTCATTTTAAACATACTAAAATGTTGGCAGGCTACGTGAGGATGTAGTAGTTGAGAAAGATTGACGATAAAGCATGTTCTTTGAGGCTAAATTTGGACTACTTAAGCTAAGGAAGGGACGTGCTTGAGTATTACAAACGGGCGGAGACTGCTCATGTCGAGCTTCTCACTGTGAAATTTCACACCAGCGGTTTAATGTATATACGTTAAGGCCGGGATTAGTTTAGTCACTTTTGTTGTGGCGAACTTCTTCCCCGACATTTTGTTCTGTAATTAATCGGGCTTACGTTGGGTTTCTTCAGACAGTTCCAGATCATTTGGGATATGGTGCCTACGCTAGTCTTCATTCTGCTGACACAAATAACGAAACTAATTAGGCAGGCAAATAGGAGGCCTAGTCCAGCACCAGGCTGGGGCATTTGCATTTGCTTTTTTGTTTGTTAGGTTGAGGTTTTTCAGTGTGCTTTTTTCTCTAAATCATTTATTAGAGCTAACACGGCTGTGCTGGCTATCCTATCAGAACTGTAACATATTGTTTGTGGTATGTATCCAGTGGCTTCAACTAACCTTATCATAACTTTTCATTTAGAGAAGAAAATAAGACAATTGCATCTAAGGCCAGGAAAATGAAAGGTTAGATTACGAGTACTTTCAAAACCAGAGAAATCGCATCGATGATACTTTCTAAATCTTTTGTGGTCTCGCATCTTGAATACTGTATTGTGTTCACAGCTTCTTGCAAGGCAGGAGAGATACAAGAGGTGTAAACAAGTACAGAGGTAGTTTCCTATATGCACGCGGTCAAAGCACCTTAACCTCCTGGAAACGGCTTTATAAGTACATAAGTGTTAGTCAAAAATTACATTATAAAAATCTCATCTAGCTTCTCAGAGCTGGGGGGCATACTCGGGATACAACATGCAGTATCCCTCCGAACTGCAGCACTAAGTTGCTGGAATAGAAAACTAGCTGCCTTGGGATCCCTAATTGTCTCGATTAATCTTTTGCCTGGCTCCTTAAGGAGCTTGGATATTCTCTTTCCATGGGCCAAGGGTCTGAACCTGTGGGAACAAGCATGCATATAATGATGGGCAAGTTCATCATATTTTCTAGACTTTTGGGACTCCTTGAAGTAGGGAGTCCCAAAAATCCAGCAAGGAAGAAGGGCAACTGGCAGCTGCCCTTCTTCCTTGCTGTATTGGAGATTGGTATCAGCCAGTGTGGATGCACCTGTGTAGTCCCACACCATCTGTGTGCCATCTGTCCAGGCTTGCAGGGTAATTCTATCTGAATACTTTGGTGGGGTGGCTCCCTCATTGTTGGGCATCCATCTATTGTAAGGCTCCCCCTGATGATGTTATTTCATACCTTGCAATCTTTTCCTAGTTTCTACAGCAAACAAGACCATGGTACCCAAATCGGTCTACTGATTCACTTCCGTGGATACACTTGTGTTCAGCGAGGATAGGGGTGGCAAGGCGAAGTGCAGCACCAATGAGCATAGTCTATGGGTCGAGGCATATGCCGAGGGAAGAGTTAGTGACAGCCAACAGGAAATCGCTCATATGAGCTCCCAATGCTAGGCTGGGGGCTCTGTCCTTTCCCGACACACACTGAATCATTGTTGAGGCAATATTCTCCACTATTGGGTCATCTTAGTGTGGCTGTAGTTGTTGGGGGGAAGCAGGTCTTGTTGCAGAGCCCATTAGATTATCCCAGAGCCCGTTAGATTATACTGTGAAGATTAATAATTTTGTACCAAAAAAACTTAGGAAACGTATCTAACCTTATTATATCAAGCGCAATGTAATTTAGCTTAATCCAACAAAATATATTTTAGATAAGTTTACAATAATTTAATAATAAACAAACACAATGAAATAAACAATTTCCACAAAAAAACCTATACATGTCTAACACAAAAAAAATCTATACACGAAATTTTGGTGCATACATTTCACTCGCATTTCCACCAGTGGAAAAGTGTGATGACATAGTGTACTGGAGCCCGTCTTGCTCCATTGTTACCCACCATACCAGGCTTCATTGCTCTGTCAGAGCTCGGTGAGGAAGGAGGCTTGCTACGTTGTTCCTCAGTGCCCCTTTTTCACTTGACCACGAACTTTGCCACGCTATATCTCTGCTCCAAGTGGTCAGAATGGATCAAACTAAACTTTCAATTGCAGAGAAGACCCGAGAAGACAGAGAAGATACGAGCTAAATGCTGATGTTATGTACACTGTTTTTGCAAAAGCGTTCGACAGGTGCGACCATGGTGTGATAGCACACCATTTTTTTTTTGTGAAAAGAAATAACTGGAAAAGTGGCCAGATGAATATTTAACCTTACAAAAAGAACCCAGAGAATAGTAATAAACGAAGTGAAGTCGAGGTTGCCACAGCGAAGATCTCTGTTCCTCTAAGAACAGTATTCACCCTCACTCACTTCTGTTTCTCAGTCTTATATCCAACATCAACAAGGACATGCATGAATCGTACCACCATAACATCTTTTGCTGATGATGCCAGATTATGAGAGTGATGTCCGGTGAAGACACAGCACATCTTCAGCGGATATTAATCAGCTCTTCCAGTAGGCCTCGGACAAAAATATGATGTTTAACTAGGACTCGTTTCATTGTCTCCATTATGTTAGAATGGAGGAAGTAAAGACTAGTGGAGCGGAGGACAATCTCAAATCATTCTTTAGAGCAAAAAGTTCCTTATGCGAGACTTTGGTGCAGTATCAAAGATTATCCTACATTTAAAGATCACAACAATGTTCCTACTGCCATCTCAAGGAGAATGATAGGCTGGATAACTAGAGCTTTCAAGTCGCTTGTTCTCATCAGGCTAGACTACTGCTATATACTAACGGGCCATTTCACGTGAGGTTGCTGAGCTGGAAAGCGAAGAAAAACTTTCATTGCCAGTATATATTGCCAAAGCATCTGGACTGGGAATGCAAGCTTGAAATTCCTTCAACTGTATTCCCTGGAACGTAGGTGAAAAAGGTACATCGTAATTTGCACATACAAAATCCTGGAGGGACTAGTCCCCCAACTTGAACATGAATCACAAGCGACTCGGCAGACAGTACGAAATACCTTCACTAAAAGCAGGGGCGTGATGAGTATACTAAGAGATAACTGTCAGAGGTCCTCGATTCTACAAGTTCCTTCCTCCTCTCGTGCAACAGGAAATTACCATGAAGCCTCTGGGTGTTTTCAAGAGGGAACTTAACTAGGCTCTCCGATCAGTGTCTGATGAGTCGGGCTGTGGTTTGTACGTTGGACTGCGTGCGGCCAGCTTTAACAGTGGTTGATAAAGCCTTGATCTACCAGGAAGCCTGGTCCGGGACTGGGCCGTGGGGGCATTGAAAACATCCTTCAGGTATCCAGGATCTTACCTATGTCTTCCAGGAAGTCGTAAAAATGACATAATCAACGAAGACAAATTTCATTGACGTTCGCATTGAAAATTTTAAGTTATAAACACCGGAATATAATAAGAAAAATGCAAGCAAACGACCCGAGAGAGTGAAAGATGAATGCTAAGAACCTAGAGGCATCTATGTTGAAATTTCTCATGATAGGGGAACTCGTATAATGTTTCTATCACTTCTATGATGATCTGCGGGTTGGAAGTAGCAACAGTTTGGCTAATTAGTCCTGCCCATAAAGAGAGTCCCAGAAAGCGCACTTCAGATTAGATTCAAGGACTTTGTGCATAAGGCTTGGTAATGACAAGTCAACATTCCTAGGCGCAAGGGTGGTAACTGTTTTTAACCTGGAATTATATTAGCACTTCATTTTGTTTGAGCACTGTAATTTGAACCCCCCAGTATATACTCGTAAATTCATTGTTTTGTTATAAGAAATTTAAATTTTTTTTTTATTGGAGGTCATGTTACTGCATGTTGTAATGTTTGTGTAATATGAGAGACCGAGCGCGACAACATGAAGAGATGTAGAAATAAGAGTGTGCCAGGTGAGAGAAATACGTATGTGGCAACTGTGTTCGACCACAGGATCAGCAGCCGGTGATGGTATAACTGACTGTCTTGCCTCTGTTGTGGCTCCTTCACTGCCTTCCCTGTTTTACTCCTTCCCAGTTTTACTTCTTCCCCGCCTTCCCTGTTTTACTTCTTCCCCGCCTTCTCTGTTTTACTCATTCCCTGCCTTCTCTGTTTTACTCATTCCCTGCCTTCTCTGTTTTACTCATTCCCTGCCTTCTCTGTTTTACTCATTCCCTGCCTTCTCTGTTTTACTCATTCCCTGCCTTCCCTGTTTTACTCATTCCCTGCCTTCCCTGTTTTACTCATTCCCTGCCTTCCCTGTTTTACTCATTCCCTGCCTTCCCTGTTTTACTCCTTCCCTGGCTTCCCTGTTTTACTCATTTTCTGCCTTTTGTTTCTTACCTGTTTTCTTCCGTTCCTGCCGTCCTTATTTTGCTTCTTCCCTGGTTTTTACTTCTTCCCTACTTTATTTTGTGTCTTCCCTTTTTTTTACTCCTTCCCCGCCTTTCTTATTTTGCTCCTTCCTTCAATGTATACTGCGGATGTAGTGTACACAGACTTTGAGAGACCCTTGACAAGTGTTATCATCGTGTAATGGCCCACAAAATATATGCGAAAGGAATAACTGGAAAAGTGGGCAGATGGATATTTAATTTTCTAACGAATAGACCCCAAAGTGTAATAGTGAGCCAGACTGCCATAGTGAAAAGTTCTATTCCCCAAGATACTCTTTCTCATTCTCATATCCAACATACAGACATAAATCGTAGCACAATATTATACTCTATAGAACGTACCTGAGTCTGTATGAGTGTGACATTCATGAGGACACACCAAACCTCCAAGCTGATATAACAGTCTTCAGCGGGAATATAAAAACTCGAATCACTCAGTCGAGTGTAAAACTAATGATAGACCTAGGAGCGGTCGTCAGAAAGTCTCACCTTCAAGGATCGCAACAGGTCACCATCACAACCATAAGAAAAAAAATGGCTATATAACCAGAACCTTCAAAATGAAAAAAAAGGCTGGAGTTCTGCTGCGCTCTAAGAAGGCAGGCGAAATTGCAGACCTGGAGAATGTGCAGAGAACTTTCACTGCTGAATAGATTCAGTCAAGCATCTAAATTACTAGGAATATTTAAAGTCCCTCGATCTGTACTCCTTGGTATGTAGGAGAGAGAGATGCATTGTAATCTACACCTAGAAAATTTTAGAAGGATTGGTAGAGAAACGCGCTCGCGCACACAGGCAGGCAGGTAGGCAGGCATGCTGCAGTGTTCATTCTTACGTCTACATACCTTGGGAAACATTGATAAGCATCTTAAACCCTTACCGGTACTTAGAAAAGCTGAACACACAAGCAGATAAGGTGTTCATTAACTATGTACCACTGCGAATACCTGAAGGATCGGATATAGAAAGAGAGTTTAGAAGAAAGTGCAAAAGAAAAGTGTTACTGGACTGCTTAAAAACGTGAATGTCACAACTAAGGATAGTTTTAGCCGAGAAATTGAGATAAGGCACAAACTTAACCTTTTGTATCGTACAGAAGCAGCACAAAGGGAACAAAAAGCCATCCAGACTATTTCAAGAAACCCCAAATATTTCTGTACATATTCAGAATCCAAGTTTGGAACTACCAGTAGAATCTGACCACTCATACAATGACGAGAAAGAAATGAGCAAGATTTTAAAAGACCAGTATGAATGTGTTCAGCAATCCACTGGACGAAAGCAGGGTGGAGAATTCTTTTTTTTTCGTTACCTCTAAAGACCACACATCATATAACTAACATAAGCACTAATCCTATTGAATTTGACAAAGAAATAGAAAACTTACCCACTCGTGCAACACCTGGACTGGATTTGTGAAATCGTTTGGAGAAAGCTTAGATCTAGTTGTAATACCAGAGGCCTTAAAGAGTGCATAAAGAAGGCTTTAGAGCACTAGCCAAAAATTAGACAAGTAACATCATAAGACTTCGAAAGGGTGATGAGATGCCAAATTAGAAAATTTTATGGAACGGCTTAACCCATAAGAAAAAGGTGGTTCAGTGTGTACTCGTCGTACCCCTGCTTTATAGTGGAGGTATTGTGCACTGTCTGCCGAGTCTCTCTGTCATACGGAGTGATTTCGGTACTTAGGTTTGAGATCAATCCCTTCAGGATTTTTCAGGTGTAAATTATGTACCTTTCTTGCCTACTTTTCCAGAAATACGGTTGAATGGACTTCAAGTGCTCAATGTAGTTCCGATGATTAAGTACGAGCAGTTCAAGTTCTCTGTTTACTAGCTCAGCAGTTTTCCAACCTGAAGAGAACAAGTGACTTAATGAGTATCATCATTGGCTTAGTGTCTCTTTCTTGAAAGTTGTATAAGTTCTAGTAATCCAGTCTATCATTGTCTTTTTGATAGCAATGCCAACATTGTTGTGAGATCTTCTGCCATTATTACTCCTAAGTCTCACACCTGGGACGTATTCTTTTGAGTTTGTCCTATGCTACATCACAGTCTTTATTTCCTCAATTTTTCCATAGCAGAACAATTGAAACTTGTCCTCGTTAAACATCATATCCGCTTGAAGATTCACTATCTTTGACAGACGCCACTCTCATAATGATTCTGGTGCCATGAGCAAAGAATGCCAGATATTAATGTCGGATATGAGAATGAGTTGCAGAAGTGGGGCGATTATCGTGCCTTGAGGAACAGTTTTTCACTGTAGCAGAATCAGATTTAACTAGGTTTACTACTACTGTCTGAAATCTATTTGTTAAGAAGTTTAATATCTATCTGCCCACATTTTCATTTATTCCTTTTACACGCATTTTGTGTGCAATCGCACCATTGTCGCACTTATCGAAAACTTTTGCAAAATCCACATCCAGGTAAACGTAAGATGTCAGATTAATGTTGCGAACTTCTACTTACATTCATTATACGCATACCTCAACCTTCCTATGTGTTTTTTAATAGTTCTTAGTCTTGTAATATTTTCTTCCCAACGTAGTAGGCCTGGGTTTGACACCGGGCCGTGGGGAAGATAATACCCAGAACTACTAATAGATACAGTGGTTGCAATTCTCCAGTTTGTGTTGAATGTACCTTTCATAATTTGTGCTATCCTTTAAACTAGATTATATTTAACGTATATCCAACAAATATTTTGTTCCCCTTTCAAACATATGTGAACTTCATCGCACAGTTGACCGTATGTATGTATTTGAGTACGGTTGATGGTTGCATGCAGAACAATTTGTACTTATAACATGCTTAGCTTGGTGTTTGTGGGTGAATTGTGTTGTGGTACATCGTAGTGTATGGGTGGTAGTTGTCATATTTCATGGAGTGGTAATGGCGATGGTGGTTTATCATTATTGTGGTGATGGATCATACTGTGGTGGCGGTGGCGGAGGATTAGTATTGCTGCTTCTCTCACTTGCAGCCGCCTCTGTTGCCTTCCTGATATTGATCATAATGGTCTGTGGAGTTGTTGCAGTTGCTAGCTTAACCTCGCTTCTTGAAGCTTTTTCCTAAAGCTGCCTCAGGAAAAAGCTCCTCAATTATTTGTTGTACCCCATTCTAGTTTTTTCCTTAGTTATTGTTATATGTTTCTTGCGTTCGTGTATCGTAAGACAGCTATTGATTTTTATTAGTCGCCTTACGTTTTTGCTTTATTAGCAGATTTATGTCAACTCATTTGTTGTCTGGTGAGTCTTTTCAAGTAATGTACTCTACTATCTAACCTGCTGTTGGCTTTTCTTTTTGACGCATTCATTTAATTATTGTTTCCTTTGATACACCTTTACCTTTGAAGAGTTTCGAGAGTTTCACTACTCTCGGAGCCCGGCCATGGGCCAGGGTCGTCTGGTGCTTGCCTGGTCAACCAAGCTATTACTACTGGAGGCTCGCTGTCCCACATATCCATCACAGCCTTGTTGATGTGGCACCTTGTGAAGATACTTGTCCAGTTTCTCTTGAAGGCTTTTACACTTGTTCCAGCCGTGTTTCTGATATCTTCTGGTAAGATGTTGAATAGTCTGGGACCTCCACCGCACCCTTGTTCCTCACTGGGTTTATTTTGCACTAACTCCCATATCTCTCACTCCAGTATGTTGTTATGGCAGTGTGCAGATTTGGGACCAGGCCCTCGAGTATTTTCCATGTATATATTATCATGTATCTCTCCTCCGCTCCAATGAGTACATGTTCAAGACTTGAAGGCGTTCCCAGTAATTTATATGCTTTACTGGCTCAGTGTGAGCCGTAAACGATCTCTGTATTTGTTCCAGCTTTAATATTTCTCCTGCTTTGAACGGGGCCGTCAGCACTGAGCAATATTTTATATGAGGGAGCACTAGCGATTTGAAGAATGTCACCATTGGCATTATTTCCCTTGTTTTGAAAGTTCTCAATACCCACCCCGTCATCTTCCTGGCTGTCGTGATCTTTGTCTTGTTATGGTCTTTAAAAGAAAGTTCAGCTGACATAATTATTCCCAGGTCTTTTACGTGTTCCTTTCGTTCTATTTGGTGATCATCTTTGAGTTTTGTATATAGTGTTCCTTTTGAGTTATTCATTCTTTCCATACCTAAGCAGCTGGAACTTATCACCATTGAACGTCATGTTGTTCTCCACTGCCCATTGGAAGACCCTGCTTATGTCCTCCTGTAATTTTCCAGTGTCCTCTACCGTAGTGACTTTTCATGCTTATTTAGCGTCATCTGCAAATGATGATACAAAAGTATGACGGGTATTTTTATCTTTGCTATGAGGATGAGAAACAGCAGAGGTGCCAGGACAGTGCCTTGGGGCACTGAGCTTTTTACCTTACTGATGCTGGATCTTGCTCTGTTTGCTACTACTATTTGTGTTGTGTGTGTTAGGAACCCGAAAATCCATCTGCCTACCTTCCCCGTAATGCCCATAGCCTCATTTTGTGCGCTATCACTCCATGATCGCATTTGTCAAACGCCTTTGCAAAATCGATGTAAATCACATCTGCGTTTTGGTTGTCTAACAACGCCTCCATAATTCTGTCATAATGGTTCAGCAGCTATGACAAGCATGATCGTCCTGCTCTAAAACCATGCTGGTTCGGGTTATGCTGGTTGTGGTGGTCCATGAAATTTGTGATCTGCAGTCTCATCACTATTTCGAAGATTTTTATGATGTGAGAAGTTAGGGCTACTGGTCTGTAATTTTTAGCTAGTGCTCTACTACCTCCCTTATGCAAAGGAGCTATGTCTGCACTCTTCAAGGCCTCCGGTATTTCACCTAGAATACTGAGGGCTCGTGCTAGTGGTACTTTGCACTTCTTTATATATAGGGCATTCCATGAATCTGATCCAGGTGAATCTGATCCATTTCTTTTTCGAAATCTATGGGATTTGTACTAATGTCAGTTAGTTGGTCTGCGCGGCCTTCTGTTGGAGTGAAAAATGTTTCTGCATTTTCTACTTTGCTGTCATTTAGTGGGTTGCTGAACACCGACTCATACTGTTCTTTTAGGATTTCACACATTTCCTGTTCATCGTCACTATACGAATCTCCTCTCAATAATGGTCCAATTCTACAGGTAGTTCTTAGCTTGGATTTTTCATAGTAATAGAAATATTTTGGTTTTATTGCAATATCCTGTTTGGCCCTTTGTTTCCTTTGTACTTCTTCTGTTAGGTATGACATCCTAAGTTTTTGCTCTAATTCAGTGATCTCTCGACTAAGACTATCTTTCCTCTGTTGCATCATATGTGTGTTTTTAAGCAATTCAGTAACCCGTTTTCTTCTTCTGTACCATCTCCTACGCTCTTTCTCTATATCTAATCTGGGTTTCCTCAATGGTACGTGCTTCATACATACCTTGTATGCTTCCATATTCAGCTTCTCTAGGCACTGGTGGGGATTTAGAGGGCTCATGTCTGATTCTCAGGATATTTTTTCCCCAGTAAATTCTATGGTTGTTAAAATTAAACTTACTGAACATCCCGTCTCTAACATTAGTGAGGAAGTTCCCCAACCCTGAGTTAATACTTGTTTGAACTTCTATGATGTTGTGATCAGAATATATTGTTTTTGTAACTGTTATGTCTCTGATTAATTCTTCGTTGTTTGTGAATATCAAATCCAGGGTATTTCCATTTCTAGTGGGATCAATTATCTGTTGGTTCAATGAGTACTTTTCACAAAGCCTCATTAGTTCCCTGGTATGTGCCTGTTGAGCCAGGATGCTTCCCGGAGACATTTCTGGTATAACATTGCGTTGCGCCATCTTCCATTTTACATGTGGGAGATTAAAATCTTCAAGGAGTGAAATATTTGGTGTGGGATTTTCTAGCCTATCCAAATAGCTATCTATCTTCCTTAGCTGATCTGTGAATTCCTCAGCAGTTGCTGGTTTATATACTAGAATAATTACCAAATTCCTTCTGTAAATTCCACCACTTAACTCCATTATTACAAGATCATCACATTTTGATTGTGGTAACAGAGCAATATTACCTTTTTGTGTTAAATATTATTGTTTAGGTGAGTTATTTATGGCTGACATAATCTAGCTTACTAAACAAGTGTTGGCAGCAACACGAGTGTCAAAGGCCCTTATGAGGAGAAGAAGAAAAAAAAAAGGAACCTAGGGTGTGGTTAGTGGCTCTCAGGCCTTCTCCTTTCCCTTCCTTAGACTCCTCTTCACTCCTTCCTCACCCTTCCTACACTCCCGAATCCTTTCCTCACGCCTATACTCATTTTCCTCCCTTATAGTCCTTATCCTATACTCACCCTTCTGGGTCTATTATGACATGTGGAGGCACCTTCCTCCTCTCACGTTTTTACTAGATGTATTTAATTTTATATGGACTAGTGGGATGGTTCCTCAGAGTTGACGGCGTTCTGTAGTTCTGACTAACCCATAGCCAGGCCGATACTACAGAGATGTCATGAACTACTACCCGATCACTTTGATGAGCTGCATCTGCAGGTTGCTGGAGAGGATGCTGAATGTTCTTCTCGTTTGGAGATGAAAGGCTGCATCTCGTCGATGCAGTTTGGCTTCTGTAAGTTCCTGTTGACAATAGACCCCCTTGGTTCTGTTGGCTAATAGTATCCAGGAGAGTTTCTCCAGCCACCATCATACCTTGGTGGCTGGAGAAGTCCTATGACAGTGTGGAGGTTTGGCTTTCTTTGCCGTTTCTATACTCTTGGACCGCAGGATGGTCTGTTCTGGTTTCTCAAACACTTTGTCTGATAGGTCGTTCAAAATGAGGGTTCATGCTGCTCTGGAAGATGGGGTTCCGCAGGGCAGTATTTCAACATCACATTTTTATTGTAGTCCTGGTTAGTTTGGTCATTGATTTACCTGGTGATGTCAAGACCTTCTTGAATGTAGACGACCTTACAGTGTATTGCATGGTGTCTTCTTCCAGGCTGGGAAGAAGCTGCCAGGTCTACTCTTGGGCCAGCTCTGCAGCGCTTTCTGAACCCTGTTCATCGCCTAGTCTTTAAACTGTGTCCAACGTACTAGTTCGTACAATTTTTCGTAACTTCAGATCTGCAATCTGCCAAAATTTTTGACCTCATCACAAGTCTTTGGGTCGTCTACAATTTATTCATACATTTGGAAAAATATACGACCAAGAGGGTCGACACAGTGTATCATGATTAACTACACAGGTGACGACTGTATGTCTGGCGTACTAGTAAGCCTAACTATCATAACTAAACATTGAAATCAGGAAATGTTATTCCACTACCAGCTTCCCTACCAACAAACAAGTTCATGGTACAGTGGAATTTAGCCACAAAACACACTAGGTATATTTAATCCAGTAAAGGTAAACGTGACTTATTTCAATGTTTTGAAAAGTATTACACTCTGAAATAATTGTAATATTGTAAGTACATATTAATTGTACATAGCGTTAGACCAGGCGCCAGATCAGCCAGGCTGTGATGGATATGTGGGTAAGCGGACCACCAGTAGCAACAG
This sequence comes from Cherax destructor, assembly GCA_009830355.1. Lineage (NCBI taxonomy): Eukaryota > Metazoa > Arthropoda > Malacostraca > Decapoda > Parastacidae > Cherax > Cherax destructor. Next base: position 6,469 of record WNWK01019878.1, on the reverse strand, counting down.
TCTGGTTCACCAGGCAAACACCAGATGAGCCTGGCCCATGGCCAGTCTTCGGGAGTAGAAAAACTCTCGGAACTCATCAAAAGTATATGGGAAGTAAAGGTGCTATGACGGTCTATGGCGCATACAGCCTCCCCTATACTCATTCAATAGTTTTAATATGCAGCCGCCGACGTTAATAAAAAAAATGAGTTACATATTTTTTCTCTGTTCTATGCTATTGGTTTCATTATTTTGGGGTAAACCTCCCTATAACGTCTTCAGTGAGAGTTGGTCGGATCACCTATAACTCGACCTTCACAGGATACTGGAACTTTCCTATCTGTGGAGTAAAAGGAAACAAGACTTGCCATTGCTATTATCATATTGTTTGAGCCGTATGTACTCAGGGTGGGGTGGAGAAGGCAGAAAAATTGTTCAGTAACTCTGAAGGTCACACAGCTCTAATGCAAGATACCACTAGCAGTTGCACTCAGTATCCTTTGGAGAAGGAGTTTAGTCTAGGTGAAATCGCAATAGTCTCAAAGAGTGTAGACAGCTCTTTTACATAAAGGAGACAACAGATGTATAGCCAAAAATTACAGACCAGTAGCCCTAACATTGCACATAAAAGTCTTCGAAAGGGTGATGAGACACCAAATTACAAATTTTATGGAACAAAACCGAAACCAACCTGGATTGAGAGTGGAAGGATCATGCTTGCCACAACTACTAAACCACTCCTTCAAATTTACGGAGGCATTGAAAGAAAATAATACACAGATGTGTTACACAATAATTTCACAAAAGCATTAGTCGTGGTATACAAGATTTCGCAAAAGCATTTGACAAATGCTATCATGGGGTGATTGCACACAAAACAAGGACAATAGGTATAACTGGGAAACTAGGCACTGACTTGAGAAATTTGTCCAGTTCCATCTTGAAGGAAGTCGTGGATCTGTTGGTCCCTTCACTCTGTTTTTCCATTGTATACTCGTAACTCTTTATTGTGGGTATTTTGCACCGTCTGCTAAGCCTCTTGCTTTCTTGGAGATGGTGTTTGCTTGTCAGTATCTTTGTTTTAGATCAAAATATGACGAGGCCTAATCAATTACAAATTGCTTGAACCTCGTTAAAAATGCAAATGCAATTTGACAATTTTCTGTAGAATAGTGTGAAATTTTAAATCATGTTAAATATTTTATATTTTACCTATTTTGATTTGCTTCAGTATTAATGGCTGATGCATCTTAGGGCGAGGATAGTACCTATTAAGTTTCTTTTGGGTGCAGGCAAGTTTGTTGATATATTACAGTAGTAAAACACATTGGAATTGTTGAAATCCATACTAAAACCCGAGAAGGACATCTGATCGACTTAAAATTGTAATCACTGGTGTAATTTCCTGAGTGAAGGCTTACGTTGCCATTGGGTGGCATAAGTCCCAATTTGCTATTTTTTTAATAAATGGTGATATTTTTTATTTAATAACTAAAGAAAGCTGCTTCTGATTGGCTTAAAAATGTCCTTGTCGATTCATTCTATAAGGATGATGATACCCCATAATTTAGTCCAAGTAGGTGCAAATTTGAAAATTTTGCTGTAATAGTTAAAAAAACTTGAAATTGTTGGTGAATACCTTTTTTCTGATTAGCTTCAAATTTTTATCATCAGTGGCCTTTATTAAGCCACAGCTTATCACTCACTTTTAACTTTGTAAATTACGATGATCTACCAATTTTATTAAGCAAATTATTTCCCATGTAATAACTGAAGAATGCCTCTTCTGATCAGCCCTAAATACTGGTGTATCTAAAGAGGAAGTATGTTTTTTATTAATTTTGTGCTGTGTGGGTTCCTGTTAGACCATTTTTTTGCCAGTTTTATCAAATTGTTTTTTTTTTTTAAAGAAATCGAAATTCAGTATTTTTCTTATAGGATCGGAATGTAAATGAGAAAAGTAAACTCGGAGAAAATGAGAATCCGGAGTTTTGTTTTCAATTTTAACGAGGCTTATTTTCTTACTTTTCGGAACATCTCAACAACATTTTCGTTTGCTTTCTCACAAATTTTCTTTTATTCTTCGAGAGCGTCTCATCTGATCGGCTTCAAAGTTTCAACGATTATTGTGCCCACCGCATCCCTGCTGTTCACTGAGTTTATTTTGTACTTCCATATCTCTCGCTGTAGTATGTTATGGCAGTGTGCAGATAGTATAGTATAATATAATTTTACCATATTGCTTTATTTTGCCAATGCTGGTGAGTGGCTCTTGATGCAAGGAACTGAACTTACCTTCCCCTTCCTAGGATTGAATTTAAATGCTTCCCATTCCACAGTCGCTACGGGTTTAACGCTTTCCTTTGATTACAATATAACAGTTGTGATCGGCTACAATTTCAGTGCCTGATGCATTGTATGAAATGGACGATTCACTTCATGGGCTTTGACTGTGAAGACACAAATTTTGGTTGGATTTTGTCCAATAACTGGAAACTGCATCTTCTGATCAGTATAAAACTTTTTTTTTTAATGTGTTTTCCTCAAAGGAAACAATCTCTTGATGATAGGTCAAGTGCCAATTTTATTAATCAAATTGGTTTCTGTTAAATCATTTTAGAATGTCTCTTCTGATCAGGAATAAGCAACAGTGTTTGACATTATTTGGTTATCTAGGTTAAATATACTTAATGCTCTTTTGTGTGTCTTTACCGTCTGTGTCCCACAAGCCCAATAGTAACAATTTATATGTATTGTACACTAATTTTACATAAAACTTACTTTTTTAAAGGCTGGTCAGAATTAGAGAAAAGTTTTGATTCATTTTGGCCTGTGTAGGTAGCTTTTTTTTTTATTTTTAGAAAATGAAAAAAATTGAAACAGTTTTTCATTCGATAAATTCTGAGTCTCTGATTAGCTTTAATCCTTTGTACTGATTACTTCATAACGCAACATTTCAGCGGCTTCAAGCTTAATGTGCTTGGGTATTTTAGGATATTGGTCTCTCTAGCCCCTCTGAAAGATTTGAATTTGATGTGGTCTGTTTGTTCTAATTTTAAAACTTTGTTGAAGAAATTTGGACATAGTTTCCACATGATGACTCTCTCACTATTAGTGGACTGAGGATTGAGCCTCCACCAGTTTCTTGCGCTGAATGACTCAGACTGGTTTAATGCTTTTTTAAATATATTACAAATGTAGAGTAGTTTAGTAGAAGAGCCTGGCCCCAGTCCGGGCAGGGATATTTCCCTACCTTTGATGCACCTTTGGTGGGTTTCGAGAGTTTTCCTAGTCGCAGCTCGCCCCTGGGCCAGTTTTGTCTGGTCAACCAGTCTATTGCTACTGGCGGCCCCATAAGAGGGTTGAAAAACTGTCGAAACCATCACTTGATTTGTGCTTGTTTCTCTGTAAAGAGCTCCTGTGTTTTACATATACCAAGGACTATTTTTTCCAAGATCAAGCTTAAGGGAGTATGTTAAAAGATTACAGTTTAGATGGGAACATAAGATTGAGTTAGGGGAGAGTATGGATATAATTGTTGGTGTAGGGGTGTAAGACCTTGGGGGGTTCTTTTTTTTAACGCATAAGCGAAATGTTGCTTATCTATTGTACAAGACAGTTACGTAATGGAAACAGAAGCGGTTTCCCTGTCGTATGTCGCCAGACAAGTTGGATTTTATAATCGACACGGGGGGTGATGGGGAAGAACGGTACATGAAGAGGTTGTGAGAGTTGTAGTGAGGGGAAAGAGATGTTTGGTGCCACATAGGCTGGGTTATATAGCGGCAGTCTTCAAGATTTATACCTTAAAAGGTTTTTCATGTTGAGTAAAGTTGCCATGCCATTTTTAGTCTCTCTCTCTCTCTCTCTCTCTCTCTCTCTCTCTCTCTCTCTCTCTCTCTCTCCTCTCTCTCGTTTAGTCTCTCTCGTTTAGTCTCTCTCGTTTCGTCTCTCTCGTTTCGTCTCTCTCTCGTTTCGTCTCTCTCTCGTTTCGTCTCTCTCTCGTTTCGTCTCTCTCTCGTTTCGTCTCTCTCTCTCTCTCTCTCTCTCTCTCGTTTAGTCTCTCTCGTTTAGTCTCTCTCGTTTCGTCTCTCTCTCGTTTCGTCTCTCTCTCGTTTCGTCTCTCTCTCGTTTCGTCTCTCTCTCGTTTCGTCTCTCTCTCGTTTCGTCTCTCTCTCGTTTCGTCTCTCTCTCGTTTCGTCTCTCTCTCGTTTCGTCTCTCTCTCGTTTCGTCTCTCTCTCTCTCTCTCTCTCTCTCTCTCTCTCTCTCTCTCGTCTCTGTCTCTTCCCCTCTTCCCTATCCCCCCTGTCAGTTTCTTTCTGACAGAAGGCATTGTGTTTCTTTGCCTTAGCCTGACCTTTGCCCTTCCTTTCGTGTTCCATTCTCAGTTTTGCTCTCGCTATGGTTATGACGTGATCGCAAACAAAATTAGGGCAACAGGTAAGACGGGCAAAGTCAGCAAAAGGATATTCAATTTTCTGGGGGGAAAAAAAAAACAGAACACAAATTGTAGTACTAAACAGAGAAAAAATGTGCATTAGCAAAGTAAAATTCTAAGTACCTCAAGATACAGTCCTGGCACTTTTACTATTTCTTATCTTCATAACAGACATACTGTAGATAAAAAAAGCTCGCCATAATTTCCTATCATCATTTACGGATGATACCAAAATAAGCATGAAAACCACCACCTTTGAGGGGTTTCGATTTTTTTCCTGGGCAAGGTTTGTCGGGTGCTTGCCTAATCAATCAGGCTACTGTTGCCGGCACATCCACCACAGCCTAGTTGATATGGCATTTGGCGGAGGTACATGTCTAGTATCCTCATGTTTTTAGTATTTTTTATGGTACCCACAACACCCGTGCTTGTAACCGGGTTTATTTTATTAATTCTCGGTAGAAGATATGGAAAAAAATGCAAGAAGATACAAGCAGTGACATGACATTGATAAATTTTAATTGTTTAGATTTGGAAAGAATAAAGAACTAAAGAGGTACTGTATACAAAATGCAAGATCGCAACCAAATAGAACAAAAGGGCTTCAAATCTCTAGTATTGATGACTTCGTTCAGGTCAGGAGAAAGAGCAGAGCTGGAGCAGATAGATACAATTTACGGCCTCGCATAGAGCCAATGCAGCGGCTAAGTTACTGGGAACGCCTCAGTCTTAAATATGCAGTCTATATATATATATATATATATATATATATATATATATATATATATATATATATATATATATATATATTATATATAATTATATATATATATTATATATATATTATATATATATATTATATATATATATTATATATATATTATATATATATATTATATATATATTATATATATATTATATATATATATTATATATATTTATATATATATATATATATATATTTATATATATATATTATATATATATATTATATATATATATTATATATATATATTATATATATATATTATATATATATTATATATATATATTATATATATATATATATATATATATATATATATATATATTATATATATATATATATATATTATATATATATATATTATATATATATATTATATATATATATATATATATATATATTATATATAATTATATATATATATTCATTATATATATATATAATATTATATATATATATAGCGTATATAAAATTTGCGAATAGGTAAAACTAATTTTGGCTAAATAGAATGCTCTTCTTGAATAAGCAGCAAATTGTACAATATTTCGAAAATCATTCTAAACCAGAATAAAATATATTTCATTGTGTTTATTATTAAATTATTGCAAACTTATCTAAAATATATTTAGTTGGGTTACGCTAAATTAAATTGAAACTTGTTATAATAAGGTTAGGTAAGTTTTCTAAGGTCCGTATGTACAAAATTATTATTTTTACATTAACATAATTTAAAAATATATATCTTTAAACGAGAAAATTTTAGAAAGGACTTGATTTTAAACGAGTTCTTGCTAATTGACCGGTTTTACCTATTTGGCACTGTCGCGTGGGTCTTGGGAGAGATATATAGGAGGTCAAGGATACTCCTTGTTGGATGGTTACGGTATATTTACAGTAAGTGAAGGAGAGTCCAGCCACCCGTCTGTCTCGCCTGTAGGTCTAACGTTAGTGAGGAGAGTGCCTATGAGAGGCTGTGCACATGCGCTGAGCCTCTGACGTCAGCGGAGTACCGTGACGTCACCGCAAGGACCAGCTGTATAAAGGAAAGATACACTACACAAGTGTATATATGATACTGACACGACAGCTCGGCCATGTTATCGTATGACGTCTCGGCATACTATACAACTCTATAGGCTGAACAGACAGGTGGTACTGGATGAATCTATACAATAGCAAACACATTATAACTTTGAACTGATCAAGATTAATCTTACTCTGCACTTCTTGAGTTAATGGTACATAAGAAATTTAATGGATCTAGATATAATGGATTATATATAAA
>WNWK01019877.1:0-36928 GCA_009830355.1 Cherax destructor | reverse complement strand
GAGTTTTTTTGGGAAGGGGGAATCCCCCTCCATAAAGACTTCAGGTATCAAGTCTCTACCCGGGGTTATTTCCCCTTCTTTGTTTTTTACTGGCACGGGACCCCTATTGCACTAAAAATCTGCCCAGAGGCTCTGTTTCTGGCATCTCTTTAAGTTTTCCCCCAAAATGGGACAAGATTTTTTGTCATTAACATATTGCAGACACGGCTTGCAACATTTGTGTTAGGGTGAAAACCTCCGCAAACTTTGCAACTCCTCCACTTTGCACCCATGCCCTTAATCACTGAAGAAGGCACATTCTCCCCCTCTCTTCCTCCCCCTTGAAGCAATACCCCTCAGCTGCAGTCTGTTGCTGTTCCAGTTGAAGGTATTGCAGCTCTTCAGTGGTTAGCTTTTCCCCTTGTGGTCCTCCACCAACTTCCCCATCTCGCCACTCACACCCAACCCCCATGGACCCCCCCTAAAAAGACATGATCATTCCACAATAGGCATAGGGTCTTCAGGGTCAGCCTAAAACCCCTTAAAAATCCTTCTCTTGGACACATTCTGGCCACAATTTCTCACCTTCCAAAGGCGGGGCCACTATGAACTTTTTTTGGGCCCCCGTGATTTTTTTCCCACAGTCACAATCAATAAACAAGCACAGAAAACAAGGGATGAATGCGTGGAGTATTGCCCGGACGAAAGACAGAAACAGACTTGGGTGGACGCCGAGAAGTGGCATCCCAGGGGGGCCGGACGCATTCATATAAAATTTCTGACCCGGATCCTTGAAATCCGGGGAAAATTTTCGCTGAGAAAAGGGGCAAAAACCCGAATTGCTTGATTTCCGACAGCTCAAAACCTGGGGTCCACTGTACATTATTCTAGTCGACCAAATTCTTAGCTATTTGCTAGTATTACTTCTATTTTATCGATTGAGCCCCCAGAAATCGCCCAATCAACTATTTTAACTACCCAATAAAGTGATTGAAAATTGGTAATTTTGAATTTTGGCCACACAAAGTTCAAAATATACCAATTTAAAAATAGGGTCAAGAGAAAAACAATGCAGACATTCCTTTCACTAAAATAACATTTCCTCTGTTTTTGGTTACGTTTCCAGGCTTTACAAATGAAATCCATTTTATTTTTTATTCACATAATGAATTTTTATTCACAAAAAAGAAATGATTTACTGTTATGCAAATTGTAATAATTGCATAAATAATATCATCCATTCGGTGGGGTTAGATCCACCAGCTGACATGTATTGGACCGTGACATCAGAAAAAAAATCGAACATTTCCACTACTTTGAGCTCATTTTTAAACCTTTTTCAGTACTAAAACCAATCAGAATCATCTCTAGTACAAAAAAAATCATCTCTATTTTTTGTAATATATCTTCCATTCTATCAAATGGGGCGAAGAAACCGCAAATAAAAACCGTAAAAAATCATACAAATATACACCGCAAATTGGCTGTTTTAACCCAAAAACATGGTCCTTTTTTTTCATTAGGGCACTGCGTTGCAGGACTTGTTTTATATGGTGCACACTTACCACATAGACGGTAGACAGCCTTGCTGTCTGCCAGCTGAGTTCATATTTCTGCCATGCTATTTCCCCAAGTATTCCGCCAGGGGGCGGGGCCTGGTAGGCATACCCATGTGAGTCTGCCTCACCCCTGTCTCTCCCTCACTTGGTGCCTAAAACAACAGTCAGTTCCAACAGGCCTAACTCGTTCCCCAAGGCATGGCCCTTGGCCATGGACACAGACACGCAGCCTGTGTTTTTCGCACCTTATACAAATAAAGTAAGAAGCCCCCCAAAGCCTTATCATTACATACCCGCTCTCCACAACGCCAAATAAACACATCGTTAAAAAATGGTGCCAGCGGTGGTGCCTCCGCAGCAGATGTGTTTGCCCGCGGGGGGAAGGAAGGGGAATGAAGTTATCTACCACTTCATCAGTCTACAAGAAGCATCCGTCTCTCAACGAGTTATCCTGATGCCGTGCCCAAAAAATCTCAGCATCCAGACACAGGTACAAGCAGGATTCGGGCCCAAAAAATTTGTAAATTTCTCCGAGAAATGGCGTACTGATTTCCCACCCCACACCCCCCCCATGCTGTTTCTCAGTCACGTGCTAAACCTTGCCAGCATGTTCTGCTGTTGTAGTTCAGCTCAGCCTGCTATTTCCCTTCGGGAGGTGAGTTAGTGGTGATTTCAGCGTCTAGTTGGGTGTCTCCCCGTGTATGGGAGGGTGAGAGGGGAACCGGCCGGGCCCTCCCCTCTCACTCAGACACTCACGCCGCCCTAGTGTACGCCGCCACACACCATACACCACCCCTGCCCACTCCCTCTATGCTGTTTTCTGTGAATTTTTTTGGAATTCTTGCCAGAACTGTGTATCAGTTTTCCGGGGCCCACTCGAACCCAAAGTGGCCCAAAACCCACGGGGTAAACCCCCATGTGGGTAAGCCAGATCGCAAGCCACATGGGTCTGCGCCAACATCAACCCAGGCGTCACCACCATGCTGCGGGCGTCACGATGTTGCCGACCCCCCGGGGCGTCCCCGCGTGTCACCCCAGGGCACCCCTCCCGGCGTCACTCCGGGGCCCCCCTTTTTGCCCGTCACCATGATGCTCCCCGATTTTGCGTGTCACCCCACGACATCCATCAGGGCGTCATCCCCTGGCTCCCCCATATGATGTCCCGAGTGCTGTATTTTCCCACCGTGTGCTTTTTATTTTCATTATTTGTCGAGAATTTTTGGAAAGAAGATATAAGTCGAGTGTTCATTATTCCCTCAGTCAGTATTTCACATGTTCGAGATTGCTTAGTGACGATTTTTTCACAGAAAAGCGTCTGTAAGCTTTTGTTTTTACCACAGTGGTATGTATGCAGTTTCCTTTTGTCCTGTGTAGCACCTGTGTGTTACCCTTTTTCACCCCGTGTGACCAGCGCCCCGCGCTTGACAGCTGACATTTTTCCCGTCCCGGCGTCAAGAGCATTCGACGCCTTGTACAGAAAGTTTTTATTGTTCCCCCTCTAAAAAGCTTTTTGTTTAATCGACCCGCCGATTCTCCCCTCGAACCCCCTTTCCCCTTCACCTCCCCAAAACCGTCCCGTCCCGTTATTGCAGATGACCAGTTTGGGGGCCGCTTACACTGCCCCTGCTGTAACCCAATTTGAAGATGTCACTTCCCAAACCGCAGTTAAGCCTGTTGGCAGGCGACTGTCAGTCTCGGAAAAAGCTTCAGTGAGCAGCCTGACAAAGATGATGTCACTTTGACTGTAGCCCCCCACTGTAGTATGGGGTATGCTGTTACAACCCCCAGATGTTTCACCGAGTCGTCCCCCTTTTTTCCCCACCCACACTCGCCAGCCCGCGACAGCTCCAGCGACAGTACCAGTCGAGGAATGTCCTCCTTGGGGTCGCTTGCCCAGTCCTGTCCTGTTGCGACTACTGGGACGCCCCTCGGGGGACCAGCGGTTTTGCCCCAGTTGGGGTGAACCCTGCAGTGACTACTCGATGTCCTTCACCTCCCAGAGGGCCGTCCCTGACGCGCAGCTCAGCCACAGCTGTCTCCGTGTTGCAGTATGTATCCAGACGCGGGGAAAGGGGTGCAGTGCTGCATCGGCGCTCACTGCCTTAGACCACGAAACACACCGTTTTTTTTTCCCTCTCTGGAGGAAGTTTTTTTTTTATGTCGATATAATTATGTATATACAGTGTATGTATTTTTCTTTGTGTTCTTTACCTGTTCTTGCGAGGGGAGACCAGAGTTTTTTTTCTGCCATTCATGGTCGGGGCGCCATGGGTTTCGTAAAGACGATGTAGACAGCCTGACTGTCTGCATAGACAGCCATGCCGGGGCGCCAGCTGGGGTTCATATTTCATGCCATGCTAGTTCCCATAGTATTCCGCCAGAGGGCAGGCCTGGTAGGCATACCCATGTGAGTCTGCCCCCCCTGTCTCTCCCTCACTTGGCGCCTAGACAACAGGGCAGTCAACAGGCCTAACTCGCCCCCCTCGCCATGGCCACAGACACGCAGCCTGTGTACCCCGCACCTTTTTAAAAAATAAAATAAGAAGCCTCCAAAAAATTTCATTACATACCCGCTTTCCCCAACGCCAAATAAACACATCGTTATATGTAGACGCATTCTCTCATATCTAGGGCCCCAAATTTCCCTCACAGCTTGGGTAGAAAAAAAGGTAGTAGGTTGGTAGACAACAACCACCCAGGGGGGGTACCACCATCCTGCCAAGTAAGTAAAGTAAGTAAAAATAAATTTTTTTTCATTGCAGATTACATAGGTATTGGTAAAATTACAATATAAACTGAGTGCAAGGGGGAGCCACTGACATGCCATGGCATTGGGGGCAGCAATCTAGTGACTTATAAACTATGTACATAATAAGAAATTTATTGAGTTTATTCTAGTTAAAATTTGTTTTCAAATTACAATATGATAAAAAGTTAAAATTATAATATGATGATAGGTAGTAGGTTGGTAGTCAGCAACCCGGGGAGGACTACCGTCCTGCCAAGGGGGGAAAATGAAAGCCTGTATTTGTTTTACATGATGGTAGGATTGCTGGTGTTTTTTTTCTGTCTCATAAACATGCAAGATTTCGGGTACGTCTTGCTACTTCTACTTACACTTAAAACGCTACCAAACATGTACACATTTATGTATACACACTCATCTGAGTTTTTTTTGATTTTATCTTAATAGTTCTTGTTCTTATTGTTTTTCCTTTCTATCCGGGGGGAAGTGGAATAAGAATCTTCCTCCGTAAGCCATGCGTGTTGTAAAAAATAAAATGCCAGGAACAAGGGGCTAGAAACCCCCTTTTTCCCTGTATAGCTTACTAAAAAAAAAAAGAAGAAACCGTCAAAGTGGGATGTTTGAAGGGCGTGGATGTTGTGCGAATGATAAGAAAGAGATGATTGTGATGTTATGAATGAAAAGAAGCGGGATGTCCTGGCTTTAAGTGAGACAAAGCTAAAGGGGGGTAGGAGAGTTTCAGTGGGGAGAAATAAAGGGGATTAGGTCGGGGTTTAAAAAGATTAGAGCTAAAAAAGGGAGGGCAATAATGTTGAATAATCAGTTATGGCAGGTAAAGGGGGAATATAAATGTATAAATTAAGGATTATGTGGAATAAAAAAAAAGGGTTTGGGATGTAAAAAATGGGTTATAGTAAGTGTTTATGCACCTGGAGAAGAGAGAAGTGAGGGAGAGAGAAAAATTTTGGGGGAAATGTTGAGTGAGGGGGGGGAGTTTTGAACCAAGTGAGAGAGTAATTGGGGTTTGGGGGATCTTAATGCTAAAGTGGGAAAAAAATGTTGTGGGGGAAGTAGTAGGAAAATTTTGGGGGTCCCGGGGGTAAATGTAAAGGGGGGAACCATTAATTGAGCTATGTGTAGAAAGGGGTTTTGGGAATAAGTAATACATATTTTAGAAAAGAGGATAAATAAATATACAAGGATGATATGAAAAAGGAAATTTTTTGGATATGTATTGGGATAAAAAGGGTTTAGGGTAGGCTTGGATGTACATTTTTTAGAGGGGCAACGGATATATCGGATCATTATTTGGGTTTTAGCTACAGTTAGAGTAAAGGTGATGGGGCAAAAGAAAAAGGGAACACAAGTAAAGAGAGGTAAAGTGTATAAACAAGGGGGGGGAAGTTAGGGTGAGATATAAGAACTTTTTGGGAGAAAGGTGGGTAAATGCAAGAAAGAATAGTGGGGGGGTTTAAGAGGGTTGGGGTTGTTTTAAAAAAAAAAAAAATGCAGTATTAGAATGTGGGGGAGAAGTTTGTGGCTATAGGAGGGGGGGTGCAGGGGGAAAGATGAGTGAGTGGTGGAATGAAAAGAAAGGGGGTGATAAAAAAGAAAAAAGGGACATGAGAGGTTTTTTTCAAAACAGAAGTGTTAATAGAAGAGCAGAGTATATGGAGAGTAAAAGAAAAGGGGGAGAGTGGTGGGGGTGCAAAAGAAGAGCGGATGAAAGAATGGGAGAGGCTCTGTCAAGAAATTTTGGAAAAAAAGAAAAAAATTTTGGATGAGATAAACAAAGAAAACCTAGGGAAGAAAGGGTTTGTCAGTTAAAACAGAGTAGGGGGGTTAGTAGATGGGGAGCTGGAGGTATTGGGTGATGGGGGGAAAATTTTGAGGGAAATTTTTAAAAGTCGATGAAAAAGGGGGGCAATTTCATGACTGGCCAGGGAGGTACAAAATCGTTTTTGAGTGAAGAAAGAGGATGTGATTGGGGGGGGCATGAGGCTTTTGTAGAATGAAAAGGGGGAAAGCAGTGGAACTGACGGGATCATGACAAAAAGTTAAAATCAGGGGGAAAATGCGGGTGGTTGGTATTTTTTTTTTAAATGTCATAGGTAGTAGGTTGGAAAGGGGAAACCCCCCAGGAGGGATACCGTCCTGAGGTGACTGTGAAACAGAAACCTGAAACTGTTTTACATGAGGGGGGATTGGGTGTCTTTTTTTGTCTCATAAACACGCTGGATAACAGGTATATTTAGCTACTTCTACTTACACTTTAGGTCACACTACACTGGCATACACATTATATATACATAAAACATCTAGGTTTTTTTTTTTTTTCTTAATAGCTCTTGTTCTTTTTTTTTCTTATTGTCCCTGGGGAAGTGGAAAGAATCTTTCCTCCGTAAACCATGGGGTCGATGAGGGGATAAGATGCCGGGGGAATGGGCTAGTAACCCCCTCCTGTACAAATCTACTAAAAAAGAGAAGAAAAAACTTTATAAAACTGGGTTGTCTGAATGTGCGTGGATGTAGTGCGGATAAAAAAGAAATGATTGCCAATGTTATGAATGAAAAGAAATTGGTGTCCTGGCCCCGGAAACAAAGCTGAAGGGGGGGGGAGTTTCAGTGGGAGAAATAAATGGGATTAAGTCAGGAGTATCTGAGAGAGTTAGAGCTAAGGAAGGGGTAGCAATAATGTTGAAGGATCAGTTATGGAAGGAAAAGAGGGAATATGAATTTTAAACAAGGATTATGGGATTAAAATAAGGGCGGATGCAAAAAAGTGGGCTTAAGCTTTGCACCTGGAAAGAGAGGAGGTAGGGGAGGAGAAAATTTTGGGAGATGTTAAGCGAATGTATAGGAACTTTTAACCCAAATGAAATTTTGGGGTAGGGGGACCTTTAAATGGGGCTGAGAGAGGGTGTAGTAGGTAATTTTGGGGTGCCGGGTTTAAATGATAAGGGGACCCCTTTTGATTGAATTTTGTATAAAAAGGGGGTTTGTTATGGAAAACATATTTTAAGAAAAAGAGGATAAATAAGTATACAAGATATGATGTAGGGCGAATGATAGTAGTTTGTTGGACTATGTATTGGTAGAAAAAAGACTGTTGAGTAGACTTGGATGTACATGTTTATGGGGGGCCACAGATATATCAGATCATTTTTTAGTTATAGCTACAGGGGGAGAAAAAAGGTAGATGGGATAAAGGAAAATAGAATCAGTAAGAAAGAGAGGGTGAAGGTTTATAAACAAAAGGGAGGCAGTTAGGGTAAGATATAAACAACTATTGGAGGATAGATGGGCTATGAGGGTAGGAAAGGGGGGAAAAATGTGGGGATAGATTTAAAATGGTGTTAGAGGTTCAGCAGAAGTTTGTGGTTACAGGCGAGTGGGTGCGGGGGGGAAGGGGACCCGGGGAATGATGTAAAGAGAGTAGAAGGGGAAAAAAAGTTAGAAGAGAGGTTTTTAAAAAGTAGAAGTGATGAAAGGAGGGAAGGGGATATGGAGAAAAAAAGAGGTTAAAGAGTGGTGAAGCAATGAAAAAAGAGAGCAGATGAGAAGGGGTGAGATGTTATCAGCAAATTTTGTTGAAAAAAAGAAAAATTTTTTGGAATGAGATTAATAAGTTGAGGGATAGAAACAAATGGATTTGACAGTTAAAAATAGGAGAGGAGAGTTATTAAATGGAGGTTATAGGTATGGGGAAGATGGAGAGAATTTTTTGAGGAGTTGTTAAATGTTGATGAAGACAGGGGAAACTGTGATTTCGTGTAGGTCAAGGAGGGAAAAACATTTTTGGGGGGTGTGGAAGAGCCAGTTGTAGTGTAGGGGGAAATTGTGAGGCAGTGGGTAGAATGAAGGGGGGGGCAGCTTGGATTGATGGGGAAAAAATAGAAATGTTGCAAAAGGGGGGTATAGTTTTTTATGGTTGGTGCTATTATTTAATAAATGTATGGAAAGGGTAAGGGACCTAGGGGTTCAGAGAGCGGGATTGTTCCTTTTTAAAACAAAGGGACAAAAAAAGGAAAAATTATAGGGGAATAAGTCTGTTGAGTGTACCTGGTAAAATTATGGAAATTTTTATTGAAAGAATTAAAGTAAAAAGAAAGTAGGATAGCAGATGAACAAGGGGGTTTAAAAAAGGGGGGTGTAGACCAAGTGTTTACAGTGAAACATATAGGTGAACAGATTTGAAAGGGTAAAGATGTTTTTTTGGGATTTATGGATTTGGAAAAGGCGATGATAGGGGAGATAGGGGGCAATGTGGCAGATGTTGCAGGTGTATGGAATAGGAGGAAGGTTACTAAAACAGTAAAAGTTTTTATGAGGGAATGAGGCTCAGGTTAGAGTGTGGGAGGGGAAAGGGGGCCATTTCCCTAAAAGTGGGCCTTAGACAAGGATGTGTGATGTCACCGTGGTTGTTAATATATTTATAGATGGGGGTTTTAAAAAAGGAATGCGAGGGTCTTTGGGAAGAGGTGTTGGGCTAAAAAATAAAGAAGAAACAAAGTGGGAGTTGTCCGTTTCTTTTTTCTGATGAAGTGCTTTTTGGGGGATTCTGAAGAGAAGTTTCAGAGGGTTGGTGGATGAAGGTAGGGGGTAAAAGAAGAAAATTGAAAGTGAATATAGGAAAGAGTAAGGTGATGAGGATAACAAAAGAATAGGTGAAAAGATTGGATATCAGATTGGAGGGAGAGTATGGAGGAGGTGAATGTATTAGATATTTGGGGTACATGTCGGGGGGATGGGTTATGAAGGATGAGGTGAATCAAAAATTTATGAGGGGAAAAGGGGGAGGGAGCCTTGAGTCTGTGGAGAAAAGAACCCTTTTCCATGGAAGTAAAAGGGGAAAGAAAGGGGAATAGTTATACCAAGCTTTATTGGGTGTGAAGCAGGGTGATGAATGTTGCAACGAGCAGAAGGCTGGAGGCAGGAAATGCCACTGAGGTCAATGTGGGGTGTGAATATAATGCAGAGAATTGGGAGTTTGGAAATTAGGAGGAGGTGGGGATTACCAAAACGATTGTCCAAAAACTGAGGAGGGGGTTGAGGGGGTTTTGGGACATGTAAAAGAATGGAACGAGCAAGGACTTCGAGTGATAAATTTGTAGTGGGGGGAAGGGGGGGAGGGGTCGCCTGGGAAAAGGGGTGGGGGGGGGGGAAAGGAAGTTTTGTGTGCGAGGGTTGGATTTCCAGCAAGCATGTGTGACGTTTTGATAGGGGGTGGAGGATAGGTTTTTAATCAGGCTGTTGGAGTGTGAGCAAAGTAACATTTATGAAGGATTCGGGGAAACGGCGGGCCCGGACTTGAGTTCGGGAGATGGAAAGTACAGTGCCGGCACTCTAAAGGAAGTGTTAATGTTGAGTTTTAAACTGGTGTAAAGCCCCCCTCTGGCAAGACAGTGATGGAGTGAATGATGATGAAAGTTTTTTTTTTTTTCGGGCCACCCTGCCTTGGTGGAATCGGCCGATGTGTTAATAAAATAAAAAATAAAAAAAAAAAATGTATAAAAGGGGGGAAGGTACCTAGGGATTGGAGAGAGATACTATATTTCCCTTTTATAAAAAGGGAAAGGGGGGAAAAAAGGGGTGAAAAAATTATGGGGGAAAAATTTTTACTGAGTATCCCAGGTAAATTATGGCAGGGTTTTTTTGAAAGAATTAGAGGTAAGACAGAGAGTAGGATTCAGATGAGCAAGGAGGCTTTAAGGGGTAGGGGATGTGTAGATCAAGTGTTTTACAGTGAAGCATATATGTGAACAGTATTTAGATAAAGGAAAGGGGTTTATTGCATTTATGGATTTAAAAAAGGCATATGATAGAGTGGATGGGGGGCAATTGGCAAATGTTGCAAGTGTATGGAATAGGTAGTAAGTTACTGAAGGCTGTAAGAGTTTTTTTGAGGATAGTGAGGGCCCGGGTTTGGGGTGTGGGGAGAGGGGGATTACCCTTTGGGAAAAGTAGGTCTTAGAAGGGTGTAATGTCCCCGGTTGTTTAATATATTAATAGATGGGTTGTAAAAAAGAAATGCTAGGGTGTTGGGGGAGCGGGGATTAAATTATGGGGAATTAAATGCAAAATGGGAGTGACACAGTTACTTTTTCAAAGATATGTTTAGGGATTCTAAAGAAAAATTGCAAAGGTTAGTGGACAGTTTGGGGAGGTGTAAAGGTAGAAAGTTGAAAGTGAACATATATAAGAGTAAGGTGATGAGGGTATCAAACGATTTAAAAAAGAAAAAATTGGGTATCACATTGGGGAGAGGGATTATGGAAGAAGTAAATGTTTTCAGATTTTGGGAGTTGACGTGTCAGCAGATGGGTTTATGAAGGATGAGGTTAACCAAAAAAAAAAAAGGTGATGGTGCATTGAGATATCTGTGGAGACAAAAACGTTATCCATGGAGGCAAAGAAGGGAATGTACGAAAGTATAGTGGTACCAACACTCTTATATGGGTGTAAAGCATGGGTTGCAAATGCTGCAGCGAGGAGGAGGCTGGAGGCAGGGAGATGTCCTGTCTAAGGGCAATGTGGGGTGTAAATATTATGCAGAAAATTCGGAATGTGGAAATTAGGAGAAGGTGTGGAGTTACTAAAAGTATTTGTCAGAGGGCTGAAGAGGTGTTGTTGAGGTGGTTTGGTCATTTAGAGAATGGATCAAAGTAGAATGACTTGGAGGTATAAATCTGTGGGGGAAGGAAGGGGGGGTAGGGGTCAGTCCTAGAAAAGGTTGGAGGGAGGGGGTAAAGGAGGTTTTGTGGGCGAGGGGCTTGGACTTCCAGCAAGCATGTGTAGCGTGTTAGATAGGAGTGAATGGAGACGAATGGTTTTGGGACATGACGATGTGTTGGAGTGTGAGCAGGGTAATATTTGTGAAGGGATTCAGGGAAACCAGTTAATTGATTTAGTTGGACTTGAGTCCTGGAAATGGAAGTACAATGCCTGCACTTTTAAAGGAGGGGTCTGGATAGTGACAGCTGGGGGGGACTATTAATAATAATAATAATAATAATATTTTTTTCAATGCATGATACAAGTGTACATTGTTATTGGTAGTTACAATTTTAAAACTGTATTGCAAGGAGAGCCACTGGCATGCCATGGCATTAGGGCAGCTTATTCAAAGACTTATTCACTAAAGACTTAATGCTAGAGAAATTGATTGGGTTAATTCTAGTTCTGTATTATTTAATATTTCAATCTGATTATACATACAATTAAAAAGACAATACAAGAGAAATTGGTTGAGTTTAGTCTAGTTGTATATTTTAATTGTTACAATATGTTGATGCTATACTAGTATAATAACAGTACTAGAAAATTTATTGATTTTCTTCTAGTTATATATTTTTTTTCAATTTAACAAAATGATAATACTATAAATTTAAAGAACAGTATGATGATATGATATTGCAACAAGTGTTAAGGAGGATGACTTTAAAAATTGAGATTATCTTAAGTAAAATAACATTGGGTTTGAAAGTTTGTTACAGTATGAGTATTTAGTATAGTGTGAGTAGGTGATTTTGAGAAGAGCTTTAATTGTTTTTGGACAAGGTTAACTTAATATTTACGGGTAATGAATTCCAGATTCTGGGCCCTTTAGGGATGAATTTTACTTTGGGTTATATGGACTGGGGGTATGTCAAATAGTGATCTGTGTCTTGTGTCATGGTCGGGGACCTATTGTTGTTGGGGATTTTTGAGCGGGGGGTTGATATTAGCATGTAGAGTTTTATGTATGTAGAGGACATGAATAGGTGTGAATTTTTTTTGGTGAGTATTTTTAATGTTCTGAATATTATATGTTGTCTAGAGGGAATTTGTTATCATCGACTGCACCCTTTTTGTGTTATGAGGGTCAAAGGTGATTTAATGTTGTTGAGCCCCATGCACTGATTCCATGGTGAGATGGGGAGATAAGAGAATGATATATGCAATGAGAGCTGGTTGTACATGATGCTATCTTAGATAATATCCCACTGTCTTTGAGATTTTCTTAGAAATTTGTTGTATATGAGTTTGGAATTTAAGACTACTGTCAAGGTGGTTTCCCTAAATTTTCCTTTTTGAGTCTTGTGAGGGGTGCACCATTTAGTGTTATTTTAAAGGGGAAATTTGTAGCTTTGTTTCCAAACTGAATGAAGTAGGTTTTTGGGTATTGGGTAAGTTTTTTGTCGCATCCATGTTGATATTTTTTTAATTCGGCATTAACTGTGTTGGCTAGTATAGGTTTGGGTGAGAGAAGACTTTGTATATTCTCAGCTGTCGTATCTGAGCGCCTCAAAGACAGTGATTATGTATGAGTGTGGTGAAAGTGTTGAATGATGATGAAAGTATTTTTTTTTTTTTTGGGTTCCCCCTGTAAAAATTTTTCAAAAAAAAATAATTAAAATTTTTTTAAAAAAATCAAATGTTGAAGGGCGTGGATGTAGTGCAAAGATAAAAAAAGATGATTGCTGATGTTAGAATAAAAAAAATTTGATGTTCTGGCCCTAACGAAAAAAAGCTAAAGGGGGGAGGCGAGTTTCAGTGGGGAGAAATAAAGGGGGTTAAGTCAGGGATCTGAAAAGGTTAGAGCAAAGGAAGGGGTAAAAAATGTTAAAAAGATCATTTTGGAAGGAAAAAGAGAGAATATCACTGTATAAATTTAAGGATTATTGCATCAAAATAAGGGTCGGAGGGAAAGGGTGGGTCATAATAAGCGTGTATGCACCTGGAGAAGAGAGGGGGGAAGGGGAGGAGAGAGAGTTTTTTGGGGGATGTTGGGAAATAAAAAGGGAAACCCTTTTTAACCAAGTGAGAGGGTAATTTGGTAGGGGACCAAATGCTAAAGTAGGAGAAACATTTATAGAGGGTGTGGTAGGTAAGTTTGGGGTGCCAGGTGTAAATGATAATGGGACCCCCTTTTGGGTGAACTTTGTATAGAAAGGGGTTTAGTTATAGGCAAAACATTTTTTAAACCCCCTTTCAGGGTCCGTGACGTGGTTCTACGTCATGACTCAGTTTCCCCCAGATAAGGTGTTAGTGGTAAATTTGGGCCTAGATATGAGAGAATACATCTATGTGGTAAGTGTCCCCACATAAAACATATCCTGCAGCACACAATGCATAATGAGAGAAAAAAAACTGTGACCGTAATTTTCGATTAAAACAGCGACTTTGCAGTGTTTTTTTGTATACTTTTTATTTTGTTTTTTTGTTTTATTTCTTGGTCTCATTTGATAGAATGGAATATATATTACGAAATAGAGATGATTTTGATTGGTTTTAGAAAAATGCTTACACTACAGTTATAAAACTGCATCATTTAACATCCCTCCTTCAGAGTGCATGCACTGTTTTATCTCCAGGACTCAAGTCCAGCCTGCCGGTTTCCCTGAATCCCTTCATAAATGTTACTTTGCTTCCACTCCAACAGCACATCAAGTTAAAAAAATTTGTCTCCATTCACTCCTATCAAAACGCTCATGCATGCTTGCTGGAAGTCCCAAACCCCTCGCACACAAAACCTCCTTTACCCCCCCCTCCAACCTTTCCTAGGCCAACCCCTACCCCGTCTTCCCTCCACTACAGATTTATACACTCTCAAGTCATTCTACTTTTTTTTCCAACCTCTCTACATGTCCAAACCACCTCAATAACTCCTCAGCCCTCTGGATAATAGTCTTGGTAATCCTGCACCTCCTCCTAATTTCCACACTACGGGTTTGCTGCATTATTTCACACCCACATTGATCTCAGACATGACATATCCATTGCCTCCAGCCTTCTTGTTGCAACATTCACCACCCATGCTTCACACCCATATAAAAAGTGTTGGTATAACTGTACTCTCATACATTCCCCCTTTTCTTCCACGGACAAAGTTCTTTGTCTCCACAGAATCCTAAGTGCACCACTTACCCTTTTACCCTCATCAATTCTATGATTCACCTCATCCTTCATAGACCCATCTGCTGACACGTCCACTCCTAAATATCTGAATACATTCACCCCCCTCCATACTCTCTCCCCCCCAAACTGATACCCCAAACTTTCATCCCCTAATCTTTTTTTATCCTCATCACCTTACTCTTTCCTATATTCACTTTCAATTTCCTTCTTTTACATACCCTCCCCAAAATCATCCACCAACCTCTGCAACTTCTCTTAGAATCTCCCAAAAAAAAAATTGTCATCAGCAAAAAGCTGTGACAACTCCCACTTTGTGTTAGATTCTTTATCTTTTAGACCCACACCTCTTGCCAACACCCGTGCATTCACTTCTCTTACAACCCCATTTATAAATACGTATATTGAACAACCATGGTGACATCACACATCCTTGTCTAAGGCCTACTTTTACTGGGAAATAATCTCCCTCTTGCCTACATACTCTAACCTGAGCCTCACTATCCTTGTATAAACTCTTCACTGCTTTCAGTAACCTACCTCCTATTCCATACACCTGCAACATCTGCCACAATTATCCCCTATCCACCCTGTCATTCATTTTTTCCAAATCCATATTGTTGCTAAAATTTCAAAGGTGTTAGAAAATTCCTCAACTGGCTGTTAACCCTTTGACTGTTTCGGACGATATATACGTCTTACGAGCCAATGTTTCGGACGTATTTATACGCCTAAATTCTAGCGGCCTCAAATCAAGTGGGAGAAAGCTGGTAGGCCCACTTGTTAGAGAATGGGTCTGTGTGGTCAGTGTGCAGTATAAAAATCGGGCAGCCAGTGGTGCATTGTGGGAAAGCCATTTCAGTAGTCCATGTTCAGCATCCCTAGCGTAAGAAATATCTGACTCCCGCGAATCTGGGACTCTTCCTCAATGATAGCTCTAACACAGATGGAAGTGTCTCTGAAGATGAATTTCATGGTTTTGAGGAGTTTGTGACCGAAAGCAATGCCCAGGATACTAGAAGGAAAGAAGGAAGAAAGAAAGAAAGGAAGGAAGGAAGAGATGAGAGGAAGGAAGGAAGGAAGAGATGAGAGGAAGGAAGGAAGGAAGAGATGAGAGGAAGGAAGGAAGGAAGAGATGAAAGGAAGGAAGGAAGAGATGAAAGGAAGGAAGGAAAGAAGAGATGAAAGGAAGGAAAGAAGAAGGAAGGAGGAAAGGAAGGAAGGAAAGAAAGAAAGAAAGAAAGGAAGGAGAGATGAGAGGAAGGAAGGAACAAAAGAAGTAAGAAAGAAAGGAAGGAGAGATGTGAAGAAGGAAGGAACAAAAGAAGTAAGAAAGGAAGGAAGAAAAAAAGAAGGAATGAATGAATGAAGGAAGAAAGGAAGAGATGAGAGGAAGGAAGGAAGGAAATATGTAAGAAAGGAAGGAAGGAATGAAGGAAGAAAGGAAGCTAGGAAGGAGGTTGTGGGGAAGCAGACATGGGTCCCCTTTTGTGTTGATAGGTTGACAGCAGTGAGGGTGGTGAGTAATGGTATAATATGTCATTTTGACAGCTGCCTTACCCTGACTCAGCAAATTTAGATGTCCACACACAGCTTCAAGTGCTAAGGGAAGTAGGTAGGCAAGTAAGTAGGTAGGCAAGTAGGTAGGCAAATAGGTAAGTAGGTAAGCAAGTAGGTAAGTAGGTAAGCAAGTAGGTAAGCAAGTAGGTACGTAAGTAGGTAGGAAGGACTGTGGGGAAGAAGAGCATGGGACCCCATGGGTGTTGACAAGGCAGTGAGGGTGGCGTGTGTTGTGGGGTTCTTTTCATAGATTTGGTAATATTAACAGACGATGAGCTTGGTTTTTTGGTAGCGTTTAATGAGGCGTTGGATATATGGGAGCTGAGAGCCTATGCCTGTGTCCGTCTCGTATGGCTACTCGGATGGTACTGAACAATGGTTGATTTTGTAATCTTGTATAGTTTACACAAGTTTTCTAGGATCTCATTACAAAATTCACCTCCATTATCTGTTATGAGGGGCTTAGGAGTGGTATGTCTGCAGATTATACGTTCCTTGAATGCTTTTGCTACTGTTTGGCAGTCTTATCTGGGATAGGAACTAACTCACAATATCTGGTAAAGTGATCGACCATCACACACAGATGTTTGTTTCCACTGAGGGAACATTGGAAGTTGGTCAACAGATCTAGTGCAACTCTTTCCCATGGCTCACTAGTAGTAGGAAAGATCTGGATTGGATTAGGACATACAACTAATTTCTTAAACTGAGTTTTCTATATTCACTAAGAACTGCGAACACTTTCCTACTGAAGGAATGAACAGGCACGGTGGAGTGGAAGGACTCTCCCGGGTAAAATAGATAGCTCAATAACACGAAGTATGAGCAAGGAGAACGGCTCTCACTATCTCTTACTGCAGGTAATAATTACTCGACACACGACACTTTACTCTGCAAAGGACTTACTGTCAACTGGGATAATATCACTATCTGGAACACAACACAACAGACACTCTAGTAAACACTAGCCACAGAAACGTCTTTCTGCAGGCGGCATGTGACAACAAGAGATGGCATAACTCATTTCAAACAGTCTTTACTCAACAAGGCGTCCCCTGGAAAGGAATTACCACTTGAACAATTATGACTAGATTCCAGACAGGAGTGACAGTTTTACTAGTGACTTGACCGCTCGGCTACGTTAATACGTAATACACAAAGCTATCAGGACTGAATTTGAACTTCACATTCCGCAGCACTGTTATAACTCTCTGATACAAGCTGTGAGAACAAACACATTGCTCAAGAGCTAGATACTGTCTTTCAGTCGGTAAGGAACTATCAGGATCACGAAGGAAACTATATTGACTCTGTGGCTGGGTAGGTCTAGCATTCGTTAAGGGACTATCATGAATTTCAGCAAGGGCATTTGGAACATTAGGGGACTGAATGCCGTCATTAGCTACACTACTGTGAGGTAAGTGAGGCATACTTGCAATGAAAATTGCACAAAAACTAATTCAGGTAAAAATGAGAATGGTAAAATATTCACAGTACACAATTAGTTAAAATGGAATTAAAAGTCATTGAATTAGATGCAGAAAAGGGGTTAAAACAACTAATGTACACTGCATAAGAAGGTAAAACTCACTGAATTTTGACTGTAAAAATTTAAGGAATTACTTTACAAATTGCAATAAAAGGCAATATGAATACTGTATGGATTAACTAAAATGATCTCTCTCTATTGGAATTCAAACACAAGTACTAGATGAGAAATAATAAATCAATGCAAAGTGGAATTACAAGCAATAAATTGTATGTAACTGGAAAAATACTGGAAAACAAATTTTCTTAGAGAAAATGACACTAGAATTTAATATGCATTGCTGGCAGAAGTAATTAACTATGATGCTGACAACTTGCATTGAATTATTAGCACTTTTCAGGATAACACTGAGTAAAATGGAATAAATACACAATACTGTATGCAAAATAACAAGAACAAGTAATCACTACTGGAGAATAATTTTAAAGTGTAATCATGTAGGTATTGTATAAACAATTTACTGCATCAATTAAAAATCAATGTTGCACTGGGCACAAGGAGAATGAACACTTTAACTCTTAGTTCAATTAAGAAAACTAATGAAAATGAGTATAATGAATAGTACTTTACTTTACATATGAGAGTTAAGAGTGAATTTGTTCAAGGAATTATTGATAAGATCAACACAAAGACAATAATACACAAACTGAAATAAAGATAAAAATTTAAAGTTTTGCAGAAGAATACACAACACAAAAGATTCAGTCAGTGAATGTGATAGTTTATGCAATAAGATCTTGCATGTAAAAATATGTATAAAGAGATAGTTCTTGCTTCAGACAAAATATGTTCAATAAACAGGTTCTGCAAAATTAAAAAAATGAGGCACAGGTTGACACAAAAATGTAAACTGTCTGTTGAACTAAAACTGTGAGATACTGGCACAAAAATTAATGGGACACACTGAATGCACACAGGAAAATGAAATATGCAACTAGGAACACTGGGGCATAAACAATAAGGAACTATTCACAGACACTGCATAAAAACACAAGGGAATGCACTGAGAGAGAAATGAAGGGACAGGGAATTAATGCACAACACTGCAATAATATTGAGTAATCAAATACTGCACTGATAAACTGGAAGGAAAACAATGTTATACTACACAAAAAACAATAAAAATTAGCACACAAGTACTTACTGCAGGATCAGAAAATTACACAAAGGACATAATAAAAATGAGACACGAAGCACATTGAATACTGAAAAAGTATTTGAAATGAATTTACACGAAACTGAAACACAAGTCTTTAAATGTCACTAAGAAAATTCACTGCTTAATGTCTCACACACACGAATGTCTATAACAGAATAGTGTCTAATGATGAATGAACGACGAGTGTAGGTGGAGGGAGAATATATTCCTGGTCGTTGACTGCTGACAGTCTTTAGAAATGCGCTTCGAAGAACTCACACAGCAAGCTTTTACGTTGGCGCTCTGGGATGAAGGAAGACACTCTCGACTTGCTATGTGAGCCGAAACAATGCTGCTGGTACCCAGATAGGGTAGAAAATACCACAAAGTATTGGCTGGTAGTGGAGCGTGAGCGGTGGATTTGTTTACACTCCAGAGTAGCTGGCTGCTGGCATGGGATGACGTCACGGCGTCGGCCAGTACACTTAATTCTCACGGCCTTGGGACCACTAACCCAGGTGGCTTTTGCACAATAAGCCACAGGAATGGTGAATATCACTCTGACAAGCGTCCAACTTGTAGCACAGAGCGATTGGAGACAATACTGCAAGGAACTGGCTTGCTGAAGAAACGACTGGCTTACTTGTATGCTGGCTTTCCTGAAGAGCTGGCTTAGCTCTCTGGACTGGTGGACCTGAATGCTCTTACTTGCACACAGCAGTGAAGAATTGGGTGGATGGCAGGAGACACTGGATGACTGTAGGCTGGCTTAGGCTCTTCCCATAAACTGGCTTACTTGGTGGCTTAATTGCAAAACCCAGATCAACTCTTCGGAGGTTTACTTGCAATTAGAAGCCAGAAGACTGGAGACACTGCTTCAGAAAGTCTTGGATGACGACACCGGCTGAGGGTAGTGAGGTAACGGTTGGGTTGGTAGACGCTGGTCTGGGAGCGCTGGAGGCACTGAACACCGGTTCTTCCTCTCGTTAAATCTGCTCAGATTACACAAAATCTAGGCCCACAAGCTGCCACCATTTGTGTTGTGGGGTTCTTTTCATAGATTTGGTAATATTAACAGACGATGAGCTTGGTTTTGGTAGCGTTTAATGAGGCGTTGAATATATGGGAGCTGGGTGAGGTGGAGAGTGGTGGTATAATATGTCATTTTGACAGCAGCTGCACCCTGACTCAGCATATTTATAAGTCCACACACTCACAACAACCAGCTTCCAGAAGCTATTATCAGTTCTATGAAGTGTCCAGTGACTATATATGCGTATATATAGAAACCAGAAGGAAGGAGATGAAAAGAAGGAAGGACGGTATGAAAGGAAGGAAGGTAGGTAGGAAGGAAGGCAGGAAGGAAGGAAGGTAGGAAGGAAGGAAGGAAGGTAGGAAGGAAGGAAGGAAGGTAGGAAGGAAGAAAGGAAGGAAGGAAGGAAGGAAGGAATGACGACCCAGAAACAACAACCAGCTTCCAGAAGCTAATAGCAATTCTATGAAGTGTCCAGTGATTATATATGCATATATATAGAAACCAGAAGAAAGGAAGGACGAGATGAAAGGAAGGAATGTAGGAAAGAAGGTTAGAAGGAATGTAGGAAGGAAGGAAGGACGGAATGATGACCCAGACACAACAACCAGCTTTCAGAAGCTTATAGCAGTTCTAGGCACGTGTCCAGTGACTGTGTATATATAGAAACCAGAAGGAAGAAAGGAAGGACGAGATGAAAGGAAGGAAGGAAGGAAGGAAGGAAGGTAGGTAAGGTAGGTAGGTAGGTAGGTAGGAGGAAGGAAGGAAGGAAGGAAGGAAGGAAGGAAGGAATGTAGGTAGGAAGGAATGTAGGAAGGAAGGAATGACGACCCAGACGACCATGAACCTAGGATAACTACCTAACACAACTGCCTGCTGCTACTTTGAAGAAAACTGCTCAGAAGAGATGTTTTGTCTGTGCATATACCAAAAAACACCCACAAAAATGCAGAGACACTCGTTTTATGTGTGAGGAATGTAAAACACCACTGTGCATGGAACCATGTTTCAAAGAGTTCCACAAGCTGCAGAACTTCTATGAACATATCCAGTGACTGTACATTTGTATATATATTATATAACAATAGTAATAAAGATTTTTTTGTATTGTTGGTTTGTGTAAACAAGTTTTGTAAACAATATAAAGATACTAATGTTTATGCTATTATTGTGTTGCATACAACGAATGTATATATATACATTGCACCTTACCTTGGCCTCACAGGCCACATAAGTTACGTAAAAAAAGAAAATAGTGAAAAAAACAAGAAATCTACGAATGAAAGTAAACAAATGTTTACCGAGTGAGTGGCATTCGCCGCTGTTGCCATACGCGGCTCATTTTCTGCCAACTTTACACCTCCATATCTCGGTAAATATTGATGGCAAAAATCTGTTTTAGGACCAAAACAATTAGAAAAATAATCTTAACATTTTGATAAGAAAAAATAATTTTTTTTTTTTCGAATATTTCCCGACATAGAATGACAGTTTCAGAAAGGGGTCTCCGACAGTCAAAGGGTTAAATGTCAGAATATGCAAATTTTCTCGTGTTCTAACTCTGCATTTTTGTTATGTTTGAATGAATTTAAACCCCAAAACTTGTTAGGCAGAAGAGTTTCCCCACTTTAAAATCTGTTGCTGGAATACACAACATTGAATTTACAGCGTCATTTTTTGTTTTCTTGTAGGGTAAAATGGTTTGCCACTGCCAAATGTAACATATAAATTATTAATATAAGTCCAATTTTTCAAAAATTCACGTAAATAGGGTTTATAATAATATCCTGTGAAATGCATTCCGATGCTGGAATTTTCCTTTAAATTTTTTTTATTGCCAAGATGATATTTTGCTAAAGATTTGAGCATTGAAAAACAGAGCTTGCTTCCCAGGTGTCCTTACCATATCACTATTCCCCCTACTGATCACTGCCAGCAGCACCTCAGAAATATAGAGCAGATTCACAATTTTGTGTTCATTAAAATCCTTTGTTTTTATGTTCCTTATCATTCTGTGGGTTAGAAAAAAAAATTCAAGAGCTTTTTCAGTGGTTAACCCTTGAACACTGTCTGATGTATGCCATACATCAAGGAACCAAGCTGTGACATAGGCCTATTTTTTTGTGCCTTGAAATTTGCCATGAGCCGCCATTTTAGGTCTTGGCTCAACTGTCTGAGTCACCTACCACCTCATGCCTTGGAGAAAGTATAGGACCAGGTGGGTCCATGCAGTGCATCATGGGGAAAACTGCCTAAGAAGCACATGTAAACAATGCATCCTGGACCTGTCTTATCACCAACAACTTTTCTCCATAAAATAGGATGTGAAACTGGAAGGAAGATACCTTATTTGTTTCAAATTGATTACAATTTCATGATACTAACAATAGAATAAGTTAAAAAGCACAAGACGGTATGTGATTTACTCATGATAATCCAATAGTCAAATAGTGTGACTTCCATGTTTTGAGGACTATCACACCTTGAAAGGGCAGGAAAAAGTCTTATTTGTTTCAAATTTATTATAATTTCATGATCCTAACTGTGGAATTCAGCTAAAAAATAAAACACACTGAAGAATTAATCTATGATAACCCAATAATTGTTTCAGCTTGAAACACTTATGATATCATAACATTTACATAGTATTAAATGATAACAGTCTATTAATAGAGATAATAAAAAATTATTTGTATAAATTTATATTGCACATTGCTGCTCAGGATAAGGCTTGCTGTGTTTCTGCATATATACAGTGGTACCCCGAGTTTCGGCCATGATTCGATCCAGAAGGCTGTTCAAGTGCTGTTACCGAATGAATTTGTTCCCATTAGGAATAATATAAATTAGATTAGTCCATTTCAGACCCCCAAAAATACACTTACAAAAGCACTTACAATAATACACTTACATAATTGTTCTAGTTGGGAGGTGGCAGAAACTCGGGGTACCACTGTATTTCAAGTACTGTACTATAACTTCAAACACTGTACATTACAAAGTAATGTACAGTGTTAGATATTCAAAAACAACAGAGACATAGGCCACCAGGTACACCTTTTGGAAGTGATGAAAGACAATCAGACCATCTAAGGAAGGGGAAGGACAATCAGACTACATCTGAGGAAGGGAAGGGACAATCAGACTCCATTTGAGGAAGGGAAGGGGTAGCTCCAATTCTTTAGATCAAGAGCCCTTCACTATATTATAAGTAAGGCTTTTTGTTGAAGCATGGAACTTTTGTAATTTGTTCCAGATTTGTTTTTGAACACATTATGCCTATGGAGCTTTCAGTACATCACTTATTATTTGTATGAAAGTACATAATTTAATTATGTAAAGAGAAAAATCACATGAGCATGTAGAACTAAACTAGTGTTCCATGCAGTGTATTTTAGTCCACCACTCTTACCTCAAAAGAAAAATGACAGAAAAGATAAACTTTATACAATTATTATTTTATTAAAGTAGTGTAAAATCTACATTGTTTTTATAAATAAAAATTTTTGTCTTCATTTTAAAAATTTTCCAGTCTTCATTTTAAATAAAATTATAGGTATCTTTTTATTGCACAATTAGTACAAGTAATACATTACTTGGTAAAGTCTTGTTTAACCCTTAAACAGTCCAAACATAGATCTACGTTCTCTTGCCCAGTGCCCCCAAATATTTTGATTTTTTTTTGTATAGAAATAAAGAGCGCATTTTTCTAAATGTTATAGGATAAAAAACAAATTTTAGGGCTAGTACTTACCGAGATATGAGGCCGTGAAGTTAGCACTGGATGCTCACCTGACGGCAGCATCGAGTCCTGCCGCTTGCAGAAGTGTTGCCGATATACCTTTTTTCTCGTTTTTATATTATTTTATATAATTTTTATAATAATAATAATAATAATTTTTATTTCTATGCATGTTACAAGTGTACAATGTTATTGGTAGTTACAATTATAAAACAATTATAAAACTGTAATGCAAGGAGAGCCACTGGCATGCCATGGCATTAGGGGCAGTTTATTCTAGAGACTTATTCACTAAGTACTTAATGCTAAAGAAATTGATTGAGTTTATTCTAGTTCTGTATTATTTAAATTATTATATGGTTATACATACTATTAAAAGACAATACAAGAGAAATTGGTTGAGTTTAATCTAGTTGTATAATTTATTTCAAGTTACAGTATGTTGATGCTATACTAGTATAATAACAATACTAGAAATTGTTTTTAGAGTTTCTTCTAGATATATATTTTATTTCAAATTAAGAAAATGATGATACTATAAGATTTTAAATGACAATATGATGATATGAAATTGCAACAAGTGTTAAGGAGGATGAACATATCAAATTGAGATCATCTTAAGTAAAATAATATTGGGTTTGGAAGTTTGTTACAGTATGAGTATTTAGTATAGGGTGAGTAGGTGATTTTTGAGAAGAGTCTTGAATTTATTTTCCGACAAGGTTAACTTGATATTTACTGGTAATGAATTCCAGATTCTGGGGCCCTTTATGTGCATAGAATTTTTACATTGGTTAGTATGGACTCGGGGTATGTCAAATAGTGATCTGTGTCTTGTGTCATGTTCGTGGGACCTATTAAAGTTGTTGAGGAGAATTCTGAGCGCAGGGTTGATATTAGCATGTAGAGTTTATGTATGTAGAAGGCACATGAATAGGTATGAATATTTTTTATGGTGAGTAGTTTTAAGGTTCTGAATATAGGTGGAGTATGCTGTCTAGAGTGGGAATTTGTTATCATCCTGACTGCAGCCTTTTGCTGGGTTATGAGTGGTCTAAGGTGATTTAATGTTGTTGAGCCCCATGCACAGATTCCATAGGTGAGATAAGGGTAGATAAGAGAATGATATAGTGCAATGAGAGCTGGTTGAGGCACATAATAGCGTATCTTAGATAATATACCTACTGTCCTTGAGATTTTCTTGGAAATTTGTTGTATGTGTGTTTGGAATTTAAGACTACTGTCAAGGTGGATTCCTAGGAATTTTCCCTCTGTGAGCCTTGTGATGGGTGAACCATTTAGCGTTATGTTAAGTGGAACATTTGCAGCTTTGTTTCCAAACTGAATGTAGTAGGTCTGATAATTACAATTTATAGTAGTTCTTGTGATTTCATAGCCAATATTTGTTCTGACACTAATATTAGGTACTGAAATTGTACTCTAATTGTAACAAACACACTGACAGGTGAATATTTACACCTGCCTTGGTCATTTATTATTGTCTAGAAATACAGTGGACCCCCGAGTTACGTTCACCTCGGAAATCGTACAATTATGTAAGTGTAATATTGTAAGTGCTTTTGTAAGTGTATTTTTGGGGGTCTGAAATGGACTAACCTACTTGACATTATTTCTTAAGGGAGAAAATTTGTTCGGTAATGGCACATGAGCAGCCTTCTGGAATGAATTATGATGTAACTTGGGGGTCCACTGTATATACAAAGTATTTATAGGTCCTAGCAATGTTTTGGATATGCGGGAGTATATAATAATAATAATAAGTTCCCTTGAAGCATGATGTAAGACAAGTGTCAGTCCACTGTTGACAGTGCAGTGGTGACATTTGATGAGCGTCCACGGCCCTGGCTTTATTTATTTTCACTGTTACACATAAACATGTCTGTGTCTGTCAAGCTTTCTGTTTTATCTCTGTATGTCTAGCTCTCTGTCAATCTGTCTAGCTCTGTCAAGCTCTCTGTCAATCTGTCTGTCTAGCTCTCTGTTTGTCTCTGCTTATCTGTCTCTGCTTGTCTCTCTGCTTCTTTCTCTCTCTGTCTCAGAGAGAGCCACTTGTGAACCAACAGGTATTACACACGACACAGTAGTCACTGCGTCATGTCTGAGTCCTGATATGTATTATTTGCCAGTCATGCTTACAAGCACAGTATAGCACTTTGTCTGGATGTTTTGGGTTATCCTAGGTAATTTACACTATGTATAATTGTATTTGTGTGTACCTGTGAGACAGAGATAGACAGAGACAGATAGAGGCAGATAGACATAGACAGATAGACATAGACAGATAGACAGAGACAGATAGACAGAGACAGACAGAGGCAGATAGACAGAGGCAGATAGACAGAGACAGATAGACAGAGGCAGATAGACAGAGGCAGATAGACAGAGACAGATAGACAGAGACAGATAGACAGAGACAGATAGACAGAGACAGATAGACAGAGGCAGATAGACAGATACAGATAGACAGAGGCAGATAGACAACTTTAATAGGTCCCACGACCACAACACAAGACACAGATCACTTTTTGACATACCCCGAGTTCATACCAACCAATGTAAAAATTCTATGCACATAAAGGGCCTCAGAATCTGGAATTCATTACCAGTAAATATTAAGTTAACCTTGTCTGAAAATCAATTTAAGACACTTCTCAAAAATCACCTACTCACCCTATACTAAATACTCATACTGTAACAACTTTCAAACCCAATGTTATTTTTCCTTAAGATAGTCTCAGTTTTATATTGTCATCCTCCTTAACACTTGTTGCAATTTCATATCATATTGTCATTTTAATAGTATAGTATCATCATATTGTAATTTGAAATACAATATATAACTAGAAGAAACTCAATAAATTTCTCTAGTATTGTTATTTTACTAGTATAGCATCAACATATTGTAATTTGAAATAAAATATACAACTAGAATAAAAACCAATTTCTCTAGTATTGTCTTTTTAATAGTATAGTATTATCATATTGTAATTTGAAATAAAATATATAACTAGAATAAACTCAATCAATTTCTCTAGTATTATGTACATAGTGAATAAGTCTTTAGACTAAGTTGCCCCTAATGCCATGGCATGCCAGTGGCTCTCCTTGCATTACAGTTTTATAATTGTAACTACCAATACCTATGTATACTTGTAACTTGCAACAAAATAAAAATATTATTATTATTATAGATAGACATAGATACAGACAGACAGATGGAGATAGAGCCAGCCAGCCAGCCTGCCGAACATGTATTACACGTTCCAGAATTGTTTCTCTTTACTTAGGGCATAGGTTATAAGATATTCTGAAAGGGTGTTGCACATGGGTTATTATCAAGGTTTTTGATATTTCCTCAACCACTTATGGCCACATCCACCTCAAAGCCACTAAACTCGGGGTTAACATCACTTTCCTCTTAAAATGGGAGTGTTAATACTACATGACATCAGTGAATCCCAGGTGTTTGGCGCGCTGTTTGCTCTAGCTGGTGCTCAATTGAACTGGTGCTCCTACAAGGTACTAAGTGGTCCCAGATATTTTTAATACTGCGCACACCGAGTGTTAAGACTCATTCTATGCTGACCAGGCATCTCAGGCCAGTCGTGCCAAATTTGGAGGCAGGAAAAATAAAACGTTTATGTTTGGGGCGATAGCGGTAAGAACGTAGATCTATGTTTGGACGATTTAGGGGTTAAATACAGAAGTTTGAGTGTCAGTACTGGACTACACTACAGTCTCTCCTCACTTAACGACGTACTCGTTTACCGACGACTCAGTTATGACGGGCTCTCCCATGAGTTAAAAAAAAAAAATTGTATGCCATATGAGAACTTGGGTCACGCATCTCAATCTCCTTCTTACAGCCACTCAGTACACTAGCTTTTAAAGTCTCCAAGACTTTGTACAAATTTTAACTTGTGTACCCCATAGTACAATATAGAAGTGCAGCAGCACTTGTATAAGTTTCGTAGCTGACATTTAACCCTTTAGGGGTCCAAGGGGTCTCTCCGAAACTCGTTCTCAGGGTCCAAGAATTAAAAAAAAAAATATTTTTTCTTATGAAATGATAGAGAATCTTTTTACGATCATAACGCCACAAACAATTTGAAATTTGATCGAAAACTAACGGAATTATGCTTTCGCGAAGTTAGCGGTATCGATGACATTTACGCATCGGCGATTTCACCCACTTTGAGCCCTATTTTTGGCAAATTCCAATGTTTCAGTCTACTAAAATTATAGCTATTTAGCTAGAACTCCATTTCTTCTATCGATTAGTACAAGCCCATTTGCCAATTTCAACTACCCAAAATAGTGTGAAAATGGCAATTTGGCCAATTTCACACAAATTTCATACGATGCCAATTTCAAAATAGGGTCCATAATAAACAAGGCAGACATTCCTGGCACTAAAATAACATCTTCTCTGTTCATTAGTCATGTTTCAGGCCCCTTTTATTACTTTTGCTTTCCATTTTGTATTTTTTTTTCTCACAAATGATGAAGATTTACTGTTATGTATACAACTGCATCATTAAAAAAATGGTATAAATAATATCAGCACTCTTGTGCAAGAATATTGACTCTCCAGTTGATGTGTATTGGACGCATGGTGTGATTTGTTTACTCTTGAACATGGCCCAAAAAAGGGGAACATTTTGCCCCTTTGCGTTCAGTTTCAAGGTACGGGGGCCTCGGTTAATGATATTTTTTCATTCCAGAATGCTGTTAAAGTGCCTTCCAAACTTTTCCCCATTAGGAAAATGTAAAATAGACTACCCCTTTTACCCCCCAAAAATACATTTAAAAAAAGCTTTAAAAAAAAATAAACTTACATAAAAGGGTGAGTTTGGGGACCATTGTTAACCGAGGTACCACTGTTGAAATTCGTAAAACCAGAAAAAATTATCTCTATTTCTGTAATATATCATCTATTCTATAAAATGAGACAAAAAAAACGAGAATACAAGCATAAATACCATGGGAAAATAGACTGCAAAGTCGCAGAAACAGGCTGTTGGCCCCTAGATGTGATAGAATGGGTCTGTGTGGTCAGGGGCACAGTATAAAATTCCTGCACCACACAGTGCATAATGGGAAAAAAAAAAAACGGCCTTTTTTTTTGGTTTAAAAGCGGAAATTTTTGTAGTCTATTTTTGTGGTTTTTTTATGCTTGTTTTCCCCCTTTTCAAAGTCTCTTTTATATAATAGAGATATTTTCCCCAAAAAAAGGGGAAACCCCCCGGGTTTTACAAACCCCTTAAATTTTGACCAAAATGCAAAATTTTTTTTGGGAGTTAAAAAAAAAACTCCCCATCTCCCCATCAACGGGGAAAATTTTTGCCAAAGGTGATATTATTTTCCTTTTTTAAATTGATTGTATACATAACGTAAATCTTCTTTTTTTTGTGGGAAAAAATTTAAAAAAGGGAAAGCAAAAAAGTTTGAAAAGGGCCTGGAGACGTGACAATGAACAGAAAGATTTTTTTTTAGTGCCAGGAATTTCCCCCTTTTTATTAGGGCCCCCTTTTTTAAAAAATTATTTTTTAAATTTTTTAAATTTTCCAAATTTTCCTTTTTGACCCTTTTTGGGTAGTTAAATTTTAAAAGGCGGTTTCTTGCTTCGATAGAAAAATTTAGTTAAAAGCGAAAAACTATTTTTTAGGGGGCTGAAACATTGGAATTTGCCAAAAATAGGGCAAAAGGGGTAAAGCTGTCCTAAATTCAAAACCCAACCCCCAAAGCATAATTCCGTTTTTTTACGTAAATTTTTCAAATTTTTTTGTGGGGTTATGGGAAAAGTTTCCCCCATCATTTCATAAAATTTTTTTTAATTTCCCCGGGCCCCCTGAGCAGTTTCAAGGCCCTTGGGGCCCCCAAAGGGTTTACTTTTCAGTGCTTACTGCAATTGCAATTTTCTGTACAGTAATGTAAAAAAAGTCATGCAAATTAAAACCCCAAAGTTATCAAGTTGGAGTTTCCCTTAGCCTTTTTTTTTTTTTCCCCTTAATGAAAAGTTTTAAAAAAAAATAGAAGCATGATAAAGTCACCCAAATTAATAAAAACGGCATATATGGAGAGGTATTGGAGGGGGGGCTGGGCTGGGGCTATACGAGAGAGAGGGAGAAAGTACCCCCCAGTCTCAGAAACCCCTTTTACCATGACATTGGACGTGAAACCCCTAAGGCCCCAAAAAAATATTGTATAATTATACTTTACTATCAATACAGGTTATCTACTTATCATATTTTTCCCCAGAATAATATTAGGTATAACATAAATAATGTAGAAGCATGAAAAGGGCCCCCAAAATTAATAAAAACTGACATTATATAGAAAGGTTTTAAAAGGTGGAGGGGCAGAGGGGAAAAAAAAAAAGGGGCCGCAACCATTAAAAAAGGGGTACCGCTTGAAGGGTAATTTTTAGAAGATCACTCTTCCCTATGCAAAGATTTTAAAAAGTGCGATTTTTTTTTTTTCAAGTAATTAGCAATGAAAACGTTTCCTGGAATAATTTGGAAGTAAGTCATTGACCTATTTCATGTTGTATTACCATTAATAATAAACAGATTAAAGGAACTTCCCAACAAACATAAAACTGAATTTTTTAATTTTTTTGGGGGTGCCTTTTTTAAGTGTCAGTAATGGGTGATTCCCCCATTAGCAGAAAAGTTTGGGGGCCTTAGGCCCCCTCTCCGTCGTTAAGTGAGGGGGGCTGTTTTGCGAGACTGTCATGTAAAAAAAAACGGGGAAACCTATACAGTGGTAATGGCTTACGATATTTTTTTTTCCAGGGGAAGCTTTCAAGTGCCATTACCAAACAAATTTATCTCCTTAAGAAATGTTGTAAAATAGACTAGTTCTTTTTTACCCCCAAAATTTTACTTACAAAAAAATTTAAAAAATAAACTTACATAAAAAAGGGGAGTTTGGGGACCATCGTAATCGAGGTACCACTGTATTGGTTTTCGTTTTTTTATACAGTGGACCCCCATGCCTTTCCC
Source organism: Cherax destructor (assembly GCA_009830355.1). Classification (NCBI taxonomy): domain Eukaryota; kingdom Metazoa; phylum Arthropoda; class Malacostraca; order Decapoda; family Parastacidae; genus Cherax; species Cherax destructor. The sequence continues at coordinate 6,697 of WNWK01019877.1, read as the reverse complement.
CCAAAATCGCTCTTTTATGTAAGTTTTTTTTAATCTTTTTGGTATTTTTGGGGCTAAAAAGGGCTAATCTAATTTACATCATTCCTTATGGGAAAAATTTATTTGGTAACAACTTTTAAAGCATTCTGGAATGAAGAAATTTCGAAATTGAGGGTCCACTGTTAAAACCCTTTTTAAAATTTTTAAAAATTATAAATTACACTTTATGTCAATAGCACTTTTTCACTGATAGGAAGCACTTCACAGCATCTCTTAGGCTTTGAAGGGGCCCCCCTCACTACTTTTTCCCCCCTGAGGTCATTATTAACAAAATTAAAAGGGGTTTTTTTTTGGCCACTGGGGAAATATGGATACCAGACCCCGGATACGAGGGTTTTTTCTGTATTATAATCTGGGGAAAAAAAGTAATCCCATAGGGAAAAAAACCTCATGGGGAATGGGAGACAATCAGGTTTGATCCAAAAAGGGAATGCAAGTCTGTTTCCATGGTTCAATAATGCCTCACTGGCTTCTAGACATTGTCACTGAAAAAGGGTCAACTTTTTAGTAAAACCTCTCCTCACTTAACAACAGTTCCGTTCCCCCCACGTCGGTAAACAAATTGTCGTTAAGCAAGGAGCATGCTATAATGGTAGTGGGTTTTATCAACCATCTTTGATATTGTTTTAATGTCACCTTTGCACCATTTAAAAAATTTTAAGTATTTTTTTTAATTTTTATACATTTTTTTTTCTGTTTACTGTAATACATTTAGAGGAAATCAGCCCCCAATATACATTAAAAATGGTCCCCCGTTTTGAACTGCTCCCAACTCGCCCAAAGTTTATGAAGGGGATTTTTTAAATTTTCTTTTGTAAGTGTTTTTTTTGGGGCGGGAAAGGGGCTAAACTAATTTACATTATTTCTTATGGGAACAAATTCGTTCGGCCCGGACTTGAACAGCCTTCTGGAACAAAAGAAAGTTTGAAACTCGGGGGAACACTGTATTTAGGTATGCATTGGTTAGGGGCCCCGCGTAAGTCCAAGGGGGAAAAAAGGAGTATGTCGCTAAGTAAAAGGTATGCTGTATTATAAGGACTAATCTAGGTGGAATTTTTTTACTGTCTGAAAACCAAGTCTGATTCTTTAAATTTGGGGAAAATAACAAAAGTACTAAAACATAAAAGGCATTACACAGTGAAGGGCCACCATGGCCAAAAATCCGGGTTTGGGGAAAAATTTAAATTTTCCCCAAATGTTCGTTAGAATGTGTAGATGATGTCATCTGCATTTGCAAGATAACACAAGATAACAAAAAATGGTAGCTTTTTGCAATATAAGCACAAACCCCATAAAAAAAATATGGTAACTTTTTGCAAGATAACCACAGGGCCCCTAACAAATTAAAAAATTTTTTCAAGATAACCACAGACCCCCCCAAAAGAGTATGGTAACTTGAGCTTTATAGCTGTATGACTACCTTACGGTTTTTCAAATTCACTAAATCTAGCTCCAACTAATCCTACTGAAGTCTCACTTATAATTAAGTCACTGAAAAACCAAACAGGAAGCTTAAATAATTTGCTCCCCAATATCAAAAAAAAACTCATCTTCACACACTATGAACTCTTTTAAGGGAACATAAAATCTTCAACTTTCCCAACTTTCAGGTAACAGAATTCAAAAACTATGAGCAACTGCTTGTTACTAAACAATACAAAACCTACAAGTATTTCATTATTAGACCACATCTGGACTAACACTTTTCCCCTCTAAAATCAGGCATAATCATAGAAAAAACCCCCGACCACTACCCCACCTTTCTCTAGCCAACGGGGAATTTGCCCCAAGATTTTAAAAAATTACCTTCAAAATACAAAACGGTCAGCTGTTAATAACAAAAACTCGGGTTAAATCAACTGGAATAATGAGTTAGAAACACATTCAGGTACTAATAATGCATCAAAAATTTTTCCTTAAAAAAACCCCCCAATTCTATAACAAACATTGCCCAAAAAAAATAAACGGATCCCCTTTAAGATAACCCCCCCGGCTAACACCCAGCACCCTTTAAAAAACCCTTAAAAAAAGGACCAATATGAAAAACAATACAGAAGGGGTCCCCAAAAACCCCAGAACTATCCAAACTATTCCTTCCCCAACCCTTTTCCCGCCTGATAAGAAAAGGCAAAAAAATTTATTATGGGGAAAGACTACATAACATAAAAAGGGATATGAAAAGACCAAAACCCCCTCTGCCAATTTGGGGAAAAAAAGATATCCAAAAAAAATACCTAAAATTATCAAAAAAAAATGAACCCCCCCTCTCACCAACTGAGACAGCAAACAGACTTAATGTTTTCTTCTCCACCATAGGGGAAAAATCTAGCAAGGGGAAAAACCCAAGCTCGAACACCCGTTCAACAGACTACCTCGCCAACACCTCCCCCAAAACAGTGGACCCCCCCCGGGGGAAAACCCCCAAAGTACAATTATGTAAGTTAAAAAATTGTAAGTGCTTGTGGAAGTGTATTTTTTTGGGGGCTGGGGAAAAGACTAACCTACGTGACATTTTTTTCCAAGGGGGGAAATTCGTTTGGTAATGGCCCGAGCAGGCTTCTGGAATTAAATTTTTTTTTTCTCGAGGGGGCCCCTGTACACTATTCCCAAAATCCCCCCCAAAAACCCAAAAAAGTCTAAAATCAAAATCAACACCCTTAAAAACAAGGCAGGGAATAAACATTTTCCCCCTTTTTTTTACCAAAAAAACCCCAATCTGTCACCAATTTTGCAACACTCTTCAATAAAAAACCTTTTAAAACCCCTACCTTCCCTTTCATTTCTCAAAAAACAAAAGGGCACCCCCATCCACAAAGGAGGTGATCAAACAATTGGAAAATTTTAGACCAATATCTAATTTACCACTGCTCTCTAAAATCTTTGAAACATTAATTCATGGGGAGATCTGTTCCTACCCGTCTCCCAAATAATCAACCCCTGTCAGTTTGGATTCAGGACCAACAAAAGCACAAATGATGCCATTATACATATGCTGGTTAATATACACCGCACTTGAGAAGAAAGAAGTCCCACTGGATCTTCTTTTATCTACGAAAGCTTTTTATACAGTCGACCATGATTTACTGCTCACAAAAATTTAAAACTATAGTATAAGGGCACTCGCTCAACTACCTAAAATCATACCTCAGTAACAGAAATATGTGTACACAAATGGAGCGAACTCTTCCACACAACAAATTACAGTCGGAGTCCCTCAAGGAAGTGTACTGGATCCCTCCTATTCCTCATTTATATCAATGACCTAACGAATACATCACAACTACTCAAACCCATATTATTTGCAGATGACACAACGTTGGCTTCTCTCACCCAAACCCAGTCATACTGGCCAATACTGTTAATGCTGGTTCGAAAATTTCAACATGGATGACAACTAATAAACTTACTCTAAATACTGACAAGACCTACTTCATACAGTTTGGAAACAGAGCCACAAATGTTCCATTAACATAATGCTCAATGGTTCACCCATCACAAGACTCACAGAGGAAAATTCCTGGAATCCACACTATGCACACATACAACAAATTTCCAAGAAAATCTCAGAGAGTAGGCATATTATCAAAGATACGCTACTATGTGCCTCAATCAGCTCTACTTCACATATCACTCACTCATCTACCCATATCTCACCTATGGAATCTGTGCATGGGGATCAACAACAATAAATCACCTTAGACCACTCAAAACCCCAGCAAAAGGCTGCAGTCAGAATGATAACAAATTCACACTCTAGACAGCATACTCCCAATATTCAAAACCTAAAACTACTTACCATAAAGAACATTCACACTTATTCTTGTGCCTACCATACATAGAAACTCTACATTCTAATATAAACCCTCCGCTCAAAATTCTCCTCCCAACCTTAATAGGACCCATGACCACAACACTAGACACAGATCACTTTTTGATACCCCGTGTCCATATCAACCTATGTAAGAATTTGCATATGGGCCCTCGAAATTCAAAGAAACTAAAAAACCTTCAGAAAAAATTTGAATAAAAAATAAAACTAAATACCAAGTTTACCCCGTTTTTCCAAAATAATTTTTTTTACAATTTCCAGAATGCCTGTCAAGTTTCACAATTGAAAAAATTTAAAAACTCCTCCTTAAAAATGTTTGCTAAAATTAATTAGCTGCCCCTATTTAGGCCCCCATTAATTTAATTTAAAAAACCATTTAAAAAATAAAAACTTTACTATAAAGGGTTTGGCCCAAATTAAGATCCAATGGTAAATAACTGTATGGGTAATTTTCAACTTGCCATTACTTTAAAATGTTCAAAAAAATAATCCACAAGTGAGTTTACTCCTACTTAGTATCTCACAATATACTCAACCCCTGCTAGTTGGCTTTAGGCTGAAAAAGTACAAATGATGCAATTATACAAATGCCTGAACTACTTTATGCATCCCTTCAAAAAAATTAATATCGTCTGAGATATTTCATAGACCCTGCGGGAAGTGGACCGCAATATCCTGCACCTTAACTAGAACATGGGGTCAGAGGATATACCCTTGCATACATAAATCTTGCCTTGTATAGTCTCCACCACGGCATAACCTCGTCAACTCAGCTTTTAGACACAGGAGTGCCCAAGACAGTATCTCCTTGGCCCATGCTCTCTTGATTAGATCAGTGATCTTCCTTGTGCATCTTATCTCCTTGAATCTATTCTGTTCACAGTGTGCCTTGCAATGGTTCTCCCATTGCAAGGCACACTGAAACAAATCAGAGTCTACACCTTAACTGCAACTTGATTTGCACCCACATCCAACACACAGCCAAGGTCTCCAAAACAAGGTCTCTCTCATTTCACAAAACTGAAGACACTGAATCAGTCTGAAACATCAATCATACCTTAAAATTATACCTTTCATACATTCACTACTAAGATTACTGGTTTCTCTCTTTATTTTTCCTCTTTTTGGGAGGTAGACTCTCGTGTGTGTTACATTTTGTTCCTCAGTCTGTGATCTTAGTCGTCTTTTATTTTCTTTCTCCTTGCTTCGTAATGTGTAGTTCAAAATATCTACTGTATCTGTTAAATTATGGCAAGATTTAATTCTTTTATTTGAATTTTGCTGAGAGACTTTGAGACAAAGTTTTAGAATGCAACTTTGGCACCTTTGTTAGTTGTTTAGTGTCTGTTTTGTTGGGTTTATTAATGGACTGCCCTTGTGATTCTTCCACTATGCACCTAGATAAATTCACAGTAAGTTTTTTTATTTTTCAATCCGCCTCTAGTTCACTTAGACTTTTATTATTATTTACATATTCAGTTAATTTATCTTCCAAAGTGGAATTTTTAAGTAACGAATCTTGGACATATTTGTATCTTTGTGTACTGTCATTAATGTTTTTGTGGTCTTTAATTAATGGAACATTTTCCCCAAAAATTGTTACTTGTATTTTCACTGCCTTAGTTCTATTTAAATCTTTTAACAGCACTCACACTTACTAATGTTGCCCGATCCAATGTCAGCAAACTGTTCTGATAAAGGAATGTATGTAGTTTTGGGTCTCTATAAACATTCACTCTCATATCATTTTCAGGTGTGCACCTGATTTCGAAACTTCTCCAGCTGTGGTTTCAGTTTCAGAACCTCCAGCTGTGGTTTCAGTTCAGAACCTCCAGCTGTGGTTCAATTTCAAAACCTCCCGCTGTGGTTCCAGTTTTAGAACCTTCAGCTGGTTTTAATTTAAAACCTTCAGCTGTGGTTCCAATTTCAAAACCTTCAGCTGTGGTTCCAATTTCAAAACCTTGCTTGGTTAATTCAAAACCTCACTTTGGGTTTCCCGTTTCAGAACCTTCAGCTGTGGTTTCAATTTCAAAACCCTTTAGCTGTTGTTTCAATTTCAAAACCTTCAGCTGTGGTTCCAGTTTTAGAACCTTCGCTGTGGTTCCAGTTTCAGAACCTTCAGCTGTGGTTCCATTTTAGAACCTTCAGCTGTGGTTCCGTTTTAGAACCTTCAGCTGTGGTTCCCGTTTTAGAACTTTCAGCTGTGGTTCCAGTTTAAACCCCGCTGTGGTTCCAGTTTCAGAACCTTCAGCTGTGGTTCCAGTTCAGAACCTTCAGCTGTGGTTCCCTTTGAACCTTCGCTGGTTCCCGTTTCAGAACCTTCAGCTGTGGTTCCAGTTTCAAACCTTCAGCTGTGGTTCCAGTTTCAGAACCTTCAGCTGTGGTTCCAGTTTTAGAACCTTCAGCTTTTTTCCAGTTTCAGAACCTTCGCTTGGTTCCCTTTCAGAGACCTTCAGCTGTGGTTCCAACTTCAGAATGTTCAAGTGTGGGTGTGATGCAAGATATATCTTGTCTCCCCTTTTCTTTGCACTAAATCAGTGGCAAGACAATTATTCTTTCTTGGGAAGTAATTTGTCAGAGGTTTCAGGATGTCGTTATAACTGGAACGCTCCATGACTTGCCTGGGACTTGTCTTTCTCTAGCGGGAGGTTCCGCATCTGTAAAATGCAGCGGAACCCCAAAAAAACGGGGGAAAAGCAAAAAGATCAATCTAAGTTACTCACTCTCAAGCTTTTAAAAGAAATTGTGTGTTAACAATACAAATTTATTTTAAAAATGTTAGATTTGTCTAGGACAGTTCTTACAGAAATGCTATAACAAAAATCCTTT
>WNWK01019876.1:0-36929 GCA_009830355.1 Cherax destructor | reverse complement strand
GGATAAACGGAAACCCCCAAAATTCCGCAAGTAAAAGAATGGAACAATCAAAAAAAGCGGAGAGGGGGACATCTGTCAAAAGCATACCCCGGCCCCCCACCGGGAATAAAAGGGGTCCAGAGATCACCGTCCCCAAAGACTTTTGGCCCCCCCGGGAGACCGGAGGATGAATCCCAGCGATCCAGATTCCACGGCAAACTACACCACCGCCAAGAAACTCAATGGATTGGGATGGACCACAGCCCTTCCCTACCTAGGAACCAGAATGCCTGTGGAGAGAAGCTCACAGGGTAAAAATGGGAAGGGAATAAGGGAGGGATGAGAGTAGGAAAGGAAAAAGTGAGGATGGGAAGATGGGAAGGGGAGGGAGTTGGGGGGTAATTAGGTTTGGTCTGAAAAGAAGACCAAGAGGTCCAATTCCTCAGACCGATAGCCTCTTTACCGACAAGGAGCCCCACTTAAGAGGCATGTTGCTGAGAGCCTAGGTATGTTGCTGTGAGCCAGGGTATGTTGCTGAGCCAGGGTATGTTGCTGTGAGGCAGGGTGTGTTGCTGTGAGCCAGGGTATGTTGCTGTCAGCCAGGGTGTGTTGCTGTGAGCCAGGGTGTGTTGCTGTGAGCCAGGGTGTGTTGCTGTGAGCCAGGGTGTGTTGCTGAGCCAGGGTGTGCTGTGAGCCAGGGTGTGTTGCTGGAGCCAGGGTGTGTTGCTGTGAGCCAGGGTATGTTGCTGTGAGCCAGGGTATGTTGCTGTGAGCCAGGGTATGTTGCTGTGAGCCAGGGTATGTTGTTGTGAGCCAGGGTATGTTGCTGTGAGCCAGGGTATGTTGCTGTGAGCCAGGGTATGTTGCTGTGAGCCAGGGTATGTTGCTGTGAGCCAGGGTATGTTGCTGTGAGCCAGGGTATGTTGCTGTGAGCCAGGGTATGTTGCTGTGAGCCAGGGTATGTTGCTGTGAGCCAAGGTATGTTGCTGTGAGCCAGGGATGTTGCTGTGAGCCAGGGTGTGTTGCTGTGAGCCAAGGTATGTTGCTGTGAGCCAGGGTATGTTGCTGTGAGCCAGGGTATGTTGCTGTGAGCCAAGGTATGTTGCTGTGAGCCAGGGTATGTTGCTGTGAGCCAGGGTATGTTGCTGTGAGCCAGGGTATGTTGCTGTGAGCCAGGGTATGTTGCTGTGAGCCAGGGTATGTAGCTGTGAGCCAGGGTATGTTGCTGTGAGCCAGGGTATGTTGCTGTGAGCCAGGGTATGTTGCTGTGAGCCAGGGTATGTTGCTGTGAGCCAGGGTATGTTGCTGTGAGCCAGGGTATGTTGCTGTGATTATTATGTTCATTACACATTGTTTATTATAGATAAACTCTTGTTATATTTACTAGATCACTGTGTATTTTCTTGAACTCTTCATACCAGATTAACTTTTTTTTTTTTTTAGCTTTTGTGCAATAAGTTACATGTAACATGTAGCTTCATGTAACTTATGCGGCCAGCAGTAACAGCCTGGTTGATCAGACCCTGATCCACCATGAGGCCTGATCTCAGACATTGACCCCCGAAACCCTCTCCAGGTAATGTAGACTTGTACTCTTTACATTGTCTTTTTTTCTTAACAGTCTTTTGTAATAGATAAATCCTTTTGTCTTTTGAAATCCAGTTTTCTAGTTCATTATGTAACACCTTGTATTTAAATGCACTTTTTTTATTTGACTAACTTAAACTTTTTACCTTATTTGTTTCATAATTTATGTTGTCATAGTTCATGAATGCGGACATTTACTCCGGTTTGAAACTCATATGTAATCAGAATACAGTGGACCCCCGAGTAACGAACAAAATTCATTCCAGAAGCCTGCTCAAGTGCCATTAGCGAACGAATTTACTCCTTAAAAATAATGTCAAGTAGGTTAGTCCATTTCAGACCCCAAAAATACACTTCAATATTATACTTACATAATTGTACGTTTTCGGGGTGTTCAGTAACTCGGGGTCCACTGTACAGTGGACCCTCGGAAATCGAACGGCTCGGCAATCGAACATATCGGAAATAGAACAGGAAAATCAATATCGACAATCAAACAAAATATCACTAATCGAACAAGTGCGTACCAGACCTGTCCGCCCAGGCGCGCTTGGGTGCCTCAGCGCGCAGGCGTGGAGAGCCAGTCTCGCGTTGTTTACACTTGAGAGAACAATACCCTGGATGCTCATCCAAACATTTCACAATTAATTGTTTGGAGTTTGTTCATTAAGTGCGACTGTGAAATAAGCTACCATGGGTGCCAAGAAAGTTCCTTGTGGTACCCCTGTGGTGAAGAAAGTGAGAAACACCATAGATATGAAGAAGGAAATAATACAAAAATACGAGAGTGGTGTGCGCATTTCTGAGCTTGCCATGACATATGGCAAAAACAGGTCAACTATCACTTCTATCCTGGTTAAGAAGGAACAAATCAAGGAAGCTGATGTTGCAAAAGGTTTCAATATGCTAGCCAAAAATAGACCACAAATAATCGAAGGGATTGAGAAGTTATTGCTGGTGTGGATCAGGGATAAAGAGTTGGCAGATGTGTGTTGGAGTCAATCATTTGTGAAAAGGCAAGGAAGTTGCATGCCGATCTTGCAAAGAAAATGCCTGCAACGAGTGGTGAAGTGAGCGAATTTAAAGCCAGCAAAGGCTGGTTTGAGAGATTTAAGAAGCATAGTGGCATACACAATGTGGTAAAGCATGGTGAGGCTGCCAGTTCAGACAAATGTGGGGCTGAAAAATTCATTAAAGAATTTCAGGACTACATAAAGACTGAAGATTTGAAACCTGAACAAGTGTTCAATTGTGACGAAACAGGCCTGTTTTGGAAGAAAATGCCCAACAGGACCTACATTACTCAGGAGGAAAAGGCACTGAAAGGACACAAGCCTATGAAAGACAGGCTAACTCTCATGTTGTGTAGTAATGCTACTGGGGATTTTAAATTGAAGCCTTTACTAGTGTATCACTCAGAAAATCCCAGAGTGTTCAAGAAACACAATGTCATCAAAAATAGATTGTGTGTCTTGTGGAAATCTAGTCAGAATGCATGGGTCACAAATCAACTTTTCAGTGAGTGGATCCATTAAGTGTTTGGCCCCAGTGTGAGAAAATACCTACAGGAAAAGAATTTGGACCCCAAGTGCCTCCTGTTACTGGACAATGCTCCTGTACATCCTCAAAACATGGAAGACCTACTGTGTGAAGACTTCAGATTTATAAAAGTGAAGTTCTTGCTCTGGTCCAACAGGAGGCCTGGTCACAGACCGGGCCGCGGGGGCGTTGACCCCTGGAATTCTCTCCAGGTAGACTCCAGGTAACACCACTCCTCTCCTCCAGCCCATGGACCAGCAGGTCATTTCCAACTTCAAAAGACTCTACACAAAAGCAGAGTTTGAAAAGTGCTTTGAAGTGACCTCGGACACTGAATTGACCCTTAGAGAGTTCTGAAAGAATCACTTCAATATCTACAGCTGCATAGGCCTTATAGGTAAGGCTTGGGAGGGAGTGACTTCCAGGACTTTGAACTCTGCTTGGAGACCATTGTGGCCAGGTTGTGTACAACAGAGGGATTTTGAAGGGTTTGAGGCTGGCCCTGACCCTGACGACCCTGTGCCTGTTGTGGAAGGTATTGTGGCATTGGGCAAATCCCTGGGTTTGGAGGTGAGTGGCGAGGATGTGGAAGAGTTGGTGGAGGACCACAGGGTAGAGCTAACAACTGAAGAGCTGCAACAGCTGGAAATGGAAGAGCATAAGACCAGATTTGAGGCTATTGATTCACAGAAGGAGGAGGAAGTGGGAGTTAAGGAGGTGCCTTCTTCAGAGATTAAGGAGATTTGTGCAATGTGGAATAGGGTCCAGGCATTTGTAGAAAAATACCACCCTGAGCAAGCTCAAACAAGCCATAACAGCAGCGTGTTCAGTGACCAAACAAGGACTGTGGACAGTTATTTTTCTAGACAGGGGTCTAGTGACTCTCAAGCTGGTCCTAGTGGGATTAAAAGACCAAGAAGAGAAGTAACCCCAGATAGGGCTTTGATACCTGAAGTCCTTTTGGAGGGGGATTCCCCTTCCAAACACTAACCCCTCCCTCCCTCACTCCTTCTCCCTATCTTCCATATGCCATCAACAATCTTCAATAAAGGTAAGTAAAAATACATGCATTTATTTACTAATAATTTTAGTAGTACAGTCAACCCTCCGTTTTCGTGTATCTCTGTTTTCGTGTGTTTCAGTTTTCGTGCAATTTTTTCAGGGAAAATTTACCTCTGTTTTCGTGCTTGGTACGGAACCTGTCCACACATTACCAGAAAAACCTGGTGGAAGCACTGATGTCCATACAGGGGTGACAGATATTGAGGAAACAGAAAACAATGCACCAGCAGCGAACGCAGCTACGATCGATGAATCCTAGCAAACAGAATTACAATCTATGCAAATTCTATGCCTTGGGTATCTGCAGGCATGGTATATCTGGTAAAACAGGTGGGACATGCACCTTTGACCATCCCAAAAAATGCCACACCCACATGACAACAGGAGAATGCAACTTCCCCTCCTGTAACTTATTTCACCCAGAAATGTGTCACTCATCAATCCATGAAAGAAAATGCTACAACATATACTGTCAGGCACATCATCTAAAGGGGACAAGAAGACACAGACCAGCCAGACTATGGGAAACAAAAGAGGGGAGCCATAATCTCTCCAACGACAGAGGAGTTTACCTGGAGAGGGTTTCAAGGGTCAAAGCCCCCCCGCGGCTCGGTCTGAGACCAGGCCTCATGGTGGATCAGGGTCTGATCAACCAGGCAATACTGCTGGTTGCATGCAAACTGACATACAAACCACAGCCTCCTGTACAGTGCCTTCTAGAAGACAGCCAGAGGTCTAATGGTAATCCCCCTTATGTATGCTGGAAGGCAGTTGAACAGTCTTGGGCCCCAGACACTTATTGTGTTGTCTCTCAATGTACTCGTGGAGCCCCTGCTTTTCATCGGGGAAATGTTGCATCTCCTGCTGAGTCTTTTGCTTTCATAAGGAGTGATTTTTGTGTGCAGGTTTGGTATCAATCCCTCCAGGACCTTCTAAGTGTATATTATCATGTAGCTCTCTCGCCTGCATTCCAGGGAATACAGATCAAGGACCTTCAACCGTTCCCAGTAATTTAGGTGCCTTATCGTACTTATGTGTGCCGTGAAAATTCTTTGTACGCTCTCCAGGTCTGCAATGTCTCCAGCCATGAAGGGGGCCGTTAGTGTACAGCAGTATTCCAGCCTAGAGAGAACAAGCGATTTGAAGAGAATCATGGGCTTGGCATCCCTAGTTTTGAAGGTTCTCATTATCCATTCCATCATTTTCCTAGCAGATGAGGTAGATACATTGTTGTGGTCTTTGAAGGTGAGATCCTCTGACATTATCACTTCCAGGTCCTTCACATTTCTTTTTTGCTCTATTGTATGGTTAGAATTTCTCGTATACCCTGATACATTTTTAATTTCCTCAAGTTGTTATCCATATCTGAGTAGTTGAAATTTCTCCTCATTGAACTTCATATTGTTTTGAGTGGCCCATTTGAAGATCTGGTTGATGTCCGCTTGTAGTCTTGCGGTGTCTTCGATGGAGGTCACTGCCATGGCAATCTGGGTGTCATCCACAAAGAAAGACACGGAGCAATGGCTTACATCTCTGTCTATGTCAGAAATGAGGATGAGGAATAGAATGGGAGTGAGTACCGTGCCTTGTGGAACACAGCATTTCACCGTGGCTGCCTGGGACTTTACTCTGTTTACTATTACTCTTTGTGTTCTATTTGTCAGGAAGTTATAGATCCATCTACACCAACCTACACCAACTGAAAACACTTCTGGAGCAGAGGCACAGATATTAGCCTCCACTCCAGAACAACAGATATTTGAGCCAACAAATAAACCCCCCTAAATTCCACCAATATTACGACATTTGTCTTTACAAACATACAAGGTCTAAAGCCATCAAAAAACAACAAAATTCCTTACATCAAGGGACTGCTCACGGAGTCAAATGCAATGTTTGTGGCATTCACAGAGACCCACATAAAAGATCATTATGACAATGAAATATGGATACCAGGATATAACCTATTCAGATGTGACAGACTAAACAGGACACAAGGGGGGGTTGGAATGTATGTCACAGAGTCGCTCATTTGCTCAGAACTACTAAACACCTCAAATGATATAGTTGAAGTTTTGGCGGTAAAGATTGAAAACCAAAACCTTGTCATTGTGGTGGTATACAAGCCTCCATACGCAACTTCCCAGCAATTCCAAGAGCAGCTTTTGAAAATTGACCGCTGTCTGGAAAATCTCCAAACTCCTGCCCCAAACATCTTACTACTACAAGATTTCAACTTGAGACACCTAAAATGGAGGAGTATAGCAGCTCAGATGAAAATTCACACACACAAGTATTAAATCTCTGCACCAAATTTACGTTAAACCAGCAAATATTAAAGACTACAAGACTAGAAAATATGCTGGACCTCATCTTCACTAACAACGACGATCTGATACGTAATATAACCGCATCATAGACAATAAACTCAGATCACAACATAATAGAGGTACAGACATATATGCACAGGGCTCCTGACCATCAAAATATGATCAGTCATGAAGATCTCTAAACAAAATTCAATTTCAATAACAAAAACATACAATGGGGTCAAGTCAACCATGTCCTAAATGAAACAAGCTGGGAAGATATCCTAAACAACATGGATCCGAACATTTGCCTAGAAAAAATGAACTCTGTGGTTCTTGAGATCTGCTCAAGACACATTCCATTAAAAGAAAAAGAAGATGTAAACTAGAAAGAGAGAGACGCTCAATATACAGACGAAGGCAAAGAGTCACAGAGCTGCTGAGAGGGGCCAATATACAGTCATACCTCAGGTAACGATGCTGTCAGGTAACGATAGTTTCGAGTAACAATATTTATAACGTAAAAAAAATTATTGCGGGTTACGATGTTTGCTTCGGGTAACGACATTCGTACCGGACGTGTCCACGTGGCGCCCAGCTGAGCGCACTCAGGAGCGTCAGTGTGCTATTGTTTACAAGCGGAGCGACCACCTACCCACATCCACGCATTCATACCAGTATATTGTCATTATTCCACTGTTTTTAGTGCTTGCAACTGCTATCACCCTAACCATGCTGTTGCAGGCTGTGCTGGCAACCTGTACAATGACACAGTGGTGTGTCATTTCAGGGATGTGTTAAAGAATCGCCAGACACAGAGCTCCCTGGACAGATTTATTGTTAGAAAGAGGTCCAGTGACTCTCAAGCTGGTCCTAGTGGCATTCAAAGAAAAAGGGAAGTAACCCCAGAAAAGAACTTGGTACCTGCAGTGTTAATGGAAGGGGATTCCCCTTCCAAACACTAGCATACTACTCCACCTTCTCCCCTCCTCCCGTCCTCCACACATCAACAACTCTTCAATAAATGTAAGTGACATGTTATTGTACAATATTTACATGTGTATTTAGTTATTCTTCATTAAATTGTGTATTATTTAATGTCAAAAAGTTCTAAAAAATATTTTATTTAACTACTTTTGGAAGTCTTGGACGGATTAAATTTATTTCCATTATTTCTTATGGGGAAAATTGATTCGGGTAACGATTGTTTCGACTAAAGATATGCCCTCTCTCTGACGGATTAATATCGTAAACTGAGGTACCACTGTATCTGAAATACGAAGGGAGGCACTGGTCAATGAAATTGAAAATATCGAACTTAAGCTGAAAGAATCTTACAGGAGACAAGAAACACAGGAAGAACTAAAAGCCATAAAGGAAATTGAAATAAAAAAAATACTTCTTCTCTTATGCCAAATATAAGAAAAAAAACAACATTCAGTATTGGGCCCCTGCTTAGGTGGGATGGGACATATACAGATGACAGCCAAGAAACGAGTGAGATATTAAAGTCCCAATACGACTCAGTGTTCAGCGAGCCGCTGCCAAGACTAAGGGTCGACAATCCAAATGAATTCTTTATGAACGAAACCCAAAATTTGGTCATCTCAAAAATCTTGACAGTGGTAGAGGCAGGCAGTGGTAGAAGCAGTAGTAGAGGCAGTGGTAGAGGCAGGCAGTGGTAGAGGCAGGCAGTGGTAGAAGCAGTAGTAGAGGCAGTGGTAGAAGCAGGCAGTGGTAGAGGCAGACAGTGGTAGAGGCAGTGGTAGAGGCAGGCAGTGGTAGAGGCAGGCAGTGGTAGAAGCAGGCAGTGGTAGAGGCAGGCAGTGGTAGAGGCAGTGGTAGAGGCAGGCTGTGGTAGAAGCAGGCAGTGGTAGAGGCAGGCAGTGGTAGAGGCAGGCAGTGGTAGAGGCAGGCAGTGGTAGAGGCAGGCAGTGGTAGAGGCAGGCAGTGGTAGAGGCAGGCAGTGGGAGAGGCAGGCAGTGGTAACGGCAGGCAGTGGTAACGGCACGCAGTGGTAGAGGCAGGCAGTGGTAGAGGCAGGCAGAGGTAGAGGCAGGCAGTGGTAGAGGCAGGCAGTGGGAGAGGCAGGCAGTGGTAACGGCAGGCAGTGGTAACGGCAGGCAGTGGTAGAGGCAGGCAGTGGTAGAGGCAGGCAGTGGTAGAGGCAGTCTTAATGTAGAGTGAGAGGTGAATAAACAAGAGAGAATGAGAGTGTAGAAGGTTCGCGAGTTTTGTAAACAGCCTGGACACGAATGGAATGCTTTCATTCCGTAAAGCCGACTGTAAAAATCTCATATTTATGTTAATTTATATGTTTATATGTTAAGTAGCATGTTTATTATATAATTGTATTATGAGAACAGACTACATAACATAAAAGGTGATATGAAAAAGACCTGGAAAACCCTATTTGAACTTCTAGGAAATAAAAAGATATCCAAGAACAAAACCATCAAATTAACAAGATCAGATGAACCCCTACTCTCACCAACTGAGACAGCAAACAGACTTAATGTTTTCTTCTCCACCATAGGAAAGAATCTAGCGAGTAAAATCCCAAGCTCGAACACCCGTCCATCAGATTACCTCACCAACACCTATCCAAGGCAGGAGACATAAACAGCTTACCACCTTTTATGTACGTGTACAAAAAAGCTTCTCAGGTACTGTCACCTATTATTGCAACACTCTTCAACAAATCCATTGAAGCCTGTACCTTCCCATCAATTCTCAAAATAGTGAGGGTCACCCCGATCCACAAAGAAGGTGATCAAGCAGACTTGAATAATTATAGACCAATATCTAACTTACCTCTGTTTTCTAAAATCTTTGAAAAATTAATTCATAGGCAGATCTATTCCTACCTCGTCTCCCACAATGTACTCAACCCCTGTCAGTTTGGATTCAGGACTAGCAAAAGCACAAATGATGTTACAGTGGACCCCCGGAAATCGAACATTCTTCATTCCAGAATGCTGTTCAAGTGCTGTTACCAAACGAATTTATTCCCATAAGGAATGATGTAAATTAGATTAGTCCGTTTCAGACCCCCAAAAATACACCTATAAAAGCACTTAAAATAATAAACTTACATAAAAGGGCGAGTTGGGAGTGTTCGATTTCCTAGGGTCCACTGTATTATACCCATGCTAGAGCTAATATACACCACACTTGAGAAGAAAGAAGTCCCACTGGGAATCTTCATTGATTTACACAAAGTTTTTGATACAGTTGACCATGATTTACTGCTCACAAAATTAGAACACTACAGTATAAGAGGGCACTCACTCAACTACCTAAAGTCATACCTTAGTAACAGAAGCCAATACATGTACACAAATGGAACAAACTCTTCCACACAACAAATTACAGTCGGTGTCCCACAAGGAAGTGTCCTAGGACCACTCCTATTCCTCATTTACATCAATGACCTTCCGAATGCATCACAACTACTCAAACCCATAATGTTTGCAGATGACACTACATATGTCTTCTCTCACCCAAACTTAGTCATACTGGCCAACACTGTTTGTTAGTTTGATATCTTTAATATGTACCCCATACCCATCCAGTGGGCGGTAGTCAAAAGATTACAGAGGTACATAATGGGTCCAGGGACTGGGCCCCAAAGTTTTGATAGCTGAGCAAGTTACGAAGGTAATGAACTCACAAGTTTCAAAGGTAATGAACTCACAAGTTACAAAGGTAATGAACTCACAAGTTACAAAGGTAATGAAATCACAAGTTACAAAGGTAATAAACTCACAAGTTACAAAGGTAATGAAATCACAAGTTACAAAGGTAATAAACTCACAAGTTACAAAGGTAATGAACTCACAAGTTACAAAGGTAATGAACTCACAAGTTACAAAGGTAATGAACTCACACTGAATTACAGAAAATATCTACCTGGATGACAACTAATAAGCTTACTCTCAATACTGACAAAACCTACTTCATTCAGTTTGGAAACAGAGCCACAAACATTCCACTTAACATAATGCTCAATGGTTCTCCCATCACAAGACTCACAGAGGGAAAATTCCTAGGAATCCACACTGACAGTAGCCTTAAATTCCAAACACACATACAACAAATTTCCAAGAAAATATCAAAGACAGTAGGCATACTATCAGAGATACACTACTATGTGCCTCAATCAGCTCTCCTTGCACTGTATCATTCACTCATCTACCCTTATCTCACCTATGGATTTTGTGCATGGGGATCAACAACATTAAATCACCTTAGACCAATCATAACCCAGCAAAAGGTTGCAGTCAGAATGATAACAAATTCCCACTCTAGACAGCATACTCCACCAATATTCAAAAGCCTAAAACTACTCACCGTAAAGAACATTCACACTTATTCTTGTGCATACTACATACATAGAACTCTACACTCTAATATAAACCCTATGCTCAAAATTCTCCTCACCAACTTTAATAGGACCCATGACCATAACACAAGACACAGATCACTTTTTTATATACCCCGTGTCCGTATCTCCCTGTGTAAAAATTCTGTGCACATAAAGGGCCCCAAAATCTGGAATTCATTACCAGTAAATACTAAAATAACCTGGTCTGAACATCAATTTAAAACTCTTCTCAAAAACCACCTACTCACCCTAAACTAAATACAGTGGTACCTCGACTTACGATGCTATCATCTTACGTTATATTCGATATCCGATACTTATAACGTAAGAAATTTGAATGCGACATCCGATGATTGATTCGTCTTACGACTTTCGTACCGGACCTGTCCGCTTGGCGCCCAGCTGAGCGCGCACTCCAGGGAGCGTCAGTGCTATTGTTTACAAGCGAGAGCGACCACCCACCCACACCCACGCATTCATACCAGTATATTGTCATTATTCCACTGTTTTTAGTGCTTGCAACTGCTAAATAAGCTACCATGGGTCCAAGGAAAGATCCTAGTGCTAAGCCTGTGGTAAAGAATGTGCAGGGAGTGAAGCATTTATGCAGGGAGTGTAGCATTTATGCAGGGAGTGTAGCAGGCATGCAGGGAGTGTAGCAGGCATGCAGGGAGTGTAGCAGGGATGCAGGGAGTGTAGCAGGGATGCAGGGAGTGTAGCAGGGATGCAGGGAGTGTAGCAAGGATGCAGGGAGTGTAGCAAGGATGCAGGGAGTGTAGCAAGGATGCAGGGAGTGTAGCAAGGATGCAGGGAGTGTAGCAGGGATGCAGGGAGTGTAGCAAGGATGCAGGGAGTGTAGCAAGGATGCAGGGAGTGTAGCAAGGATGCAGGGAGTGTAGAAAGGATGCAGGGAGTGTAGCAAGGATGCAGGGAGTGTAGTAGGCATGCAGGGAGTGTAGCATTCATGCAGGGAGTGTAGCATTCATGCAGGAGTGTAGCATTCATGCAGGAGTGTAGCATTCATGCAGGGAGTGTAGCATTCATGCAGGGAGTGTAGCATTCATGCAGGGAGTGTAGCATTCATGCAGGGAGTGTAGCATTCATGCAGGGAGTGTAGCATTCAAAGAAAAAGGCCAGTAACCCCAGAAAAGAACTTGGTACCTGCAGTGTTAATGGAAGGATTCCCTTCCAAACACTAGCATACTACTCCACCTTCTCCCCTCCTCCCGTCCTCCACACATCAACAACTCTTCAATAAATGTAAGTGACATGTTATTGTACAATATTTGCATGTGTATTTAGTTATTCTTCATTATATTGTGTATTATTTAATGTCAAAAAGTTCTAAAAATATTTTATTTAACTACTTTGGAAGTCTTGGACGGATTAAATTTATTTCCATTATTTCTTATGGGGAAAATTGATTCGTTTAACGATTGTTTCGTCTTAAGATATGCCCTCTCTGACGGATTAATATCGTAAGTCGAGGTACCACTGTACTCATACTGTAAATTACTTTCACCAATGTTCACTGTTATTTTCCTATAATATAATTTCAATATTTACTATTGATGTAACCATCCTACAAAACACTTGACACAATGTAATTTCCACAGATTGTAATTTGAGTACATTTATTAACTGCTATAAGCAAATGTTTAACTAAAAAAAACTCAATCAACTTCTCTAGTATTAAGTAGTCTATAAGCCATTAGATTAATCTGGCCTTAATGCCATGGCATGCTAGTGGCTCTCTTTGCACTTCAGTTCATGTTTGTAATAAAATCTCGATGTAAACTTGCAATGAAATAAAAATTTATTTATTTATTTATTTATTTACTTATTTAAATAGATTAAGCAAAATGTCTATAATAACTTTTTATACGCCTCAGAGTGATTATTATTGTGTTATCATTATTAATGCGCCTCAGAGTGATTATTATTGTTATTATTATTGTTATTAATATGGCTTCTTCAAGACTAATAACACACTCTTAGTGATTTTAAAGTGTTCCTGCAGGCCAGCACAGGCACAAGTTGTGGCGTTTAAAGCAGTTAAATTCAGTGACAAAGTGTAGCATTAAGAGTGTAGCGATTAAGCGATAGAAAAAAACCAAATGAAATAAACTCCTGACAGCATAAGCCGCTCTGCTTATCTTCTGCAAGGTATGTAAATGGTGTAAGTACACCTGTTCATTTGTACATTATGGTTTTCTTATGAAAGAAGTGATCTAATGCAGTTAGCACTACAAACTTCGTTTTCTCTATACAGTGGACCCCCGGTTTTCGTTATTTTTTCGTTCCAGAATGCTGTTCAAGTGCCATTACCAAACAAATTTATTCCCATAAGGAATAATGTAAAGTAGACTAGTCCTTTTAGACCCCCAAAAATACACTTATAAAAGCATTAAAAAAATACACTTACATAAAAGGGCGAGTTTCGAGCAGGACGAACACCAGGGGTCCAGTTTATAGGAAAACCTAATCAAAGCATTAAACCTGTTCCTCTTCAGCCTATTTCAGCACCAGGTGAACCCTTCAGCAAGCTGGTAGTGGATGTAGTTGGTCCGCTCCCAAGGACCAGAATGGGAAATAATTATTTACTTACGATTATTTGCTCCACTACCAGGTATCCGGAAGCAGTCCCTCTACGTAAGATAACAGCTCGTGTAGTCTTAAGGGCTTTGATGAAGTTCTTTTCTCATGTTGGCTTTCCTCGGGAGGTACAAACAGATCAAGGGTCTAACTTTACTTCAAAACTATTTAGAAATGTGTTAAAGGGGTTAGATGTACAGCCTAAATTTTCAACTGCCTATCACCCTTAATCTCAGGAGGTAGTAGAAAGATTTCATCAAACTCTTAAGACAATGATGCGAGCTTATTGTATGGATAACACTAGTGATTGGGACGAGGGGATCCCCTTTCTTTTGTTTGCCGTGCAGGAAAGCACCCAAGAATCTCTCAGTTTCAGTCCCTTTGAGCTCATATATGGTCATCCAGTGAGGGGGCCACTTACAGTTCTCAAGGAGCATTGGCTGGGCGGTGCAGATGAGGCTTCCCCGCCGGAAGATGTTCTCCTTTTCAGGAAACGATTGGACCAGGCGAGACGAATGGTGGCGGACAACCTTAAGGCTAGCCAGAGGTCCATGAAGCAGCGGTACGACCGAAGGGCGGCCCCTCGCTCCTTCAGTGTTGGAGAGGAAGTGTTAGCCTTGGAGCCAGTTCCAGGACATGCCTTGGCTGCACGTTTTGATGGACCCTTTGTCACAGGCAGGTCTGTGCCCAATTATGTAGTTAAGATGCCTGGCCGGCGCAAGTCAGAAAGGATCATGCATATTAACCGTTTAAAACGGTACCATTCTAGGGCGGGAGTTGCCGCCATTCAAGTTGAGTGTGATGACACTGAAAAACTTCCTGTAACAGAAGTAAGGCTATGCAATTCAGTCATCATGCAAAATCCCTTGGCACACATGAAGGGACTCAGTGTACAGGGAGCTTGTGACTTGGTTCAGTTACTCCAAGAATTTCCGACTTTGTTTGAAGATATTCCTAAAGTAAGTCGATTACCCCCCATTATGTGGATGTCGGGGAGGCTGTTCCAATAAAGCAAGCTCCTTACCGTATGAACCCAACAAAACAACGTCACATGGAGGAAGAAGCGAAATTCCTCCTTGAAAACCAGTTTATAGTGCCTAGCGAGAGTCAGTGGGCATCTCCATGCCTGATGGTTCCCAAACCTGATGGATCCATGCGCATGTGCACTGACTATCGCAGAGTAAATGAAGTAACGAAGGCTGACTGCTACCCTTTGCCACACATGGATGATGTGATTGATGCAGTGGGAGGGCAAAGTTTGTGAGTAAACTGGACTTACTTAAAGGGTATTATCAGATACCCCTCACACAGCGGGCAGAGGAAATTTCAGCCTTCGTCACTCCAGATGGGTTATTTCAATATAATGTACTCCTCTTTGGGCTAAAAAATGATCCTGCCACCTTCCAACATCGTATAAATACTGTAATAAGGGGGTTGGATAGTGTACGGGCCTACTTAGATGATATAGTAGCGTTCAGTAGTCAGTGGGATACTCACTTAGTAAGATTACGGAAGTTGTTTGAATGTCTAGCTCAAGCCAAATTAACCATTAATCTGAGTAAAAGTGAGTTCGGCCAAGCAAGTGTACAATTCTTAGGATATGTAGTTGGTCAGGGCAAAGTGGCACCAATTAATGCTAAGGTGGAGGCCATTGTAAATTTTCCTAGGCCACAAAATTGGAAAGCAGTGATGAGGTTCCTGGGCATGGTGGGCTATTACAGACGCTTCTGTCCCAACCTTTCCCAGGTAACGTCACCATTGACAACTTTGACAAGTCCCAAAGTTCAGTTCAACTGGGACAACAAGTGTGACAGGGCTTTTGAAAATGTGAAATTGTTATTATGGAATGCTCCTATTTTGAAAAGTCCTGAGTTTGAATGCCCCTTCTCCCTACAAGTGGATGCTAGTGATGTAGGGGTAGGTGCAGTGTTGTTGCAGGGTGATGAGAGAGAGAGCCTTCAGCCAGTCTGCTACCACTCAGCCAAATTAAAAAAGCATCACCATGGTTATGCAACCGTGGAGAAGGAAGCTTTAGCCTTGGTGTTGGCCGTACAAAAATTTGAGGTTTATCTCAGTGCTTCCCCACATCCTGTAGTAGTGTATAGTGACCATAATCCTCTGAGGTTTTTGCAGAGAATAAGAAATCACAACCAAAGACTCTTAAGATGGGCTTTGTTCCTACAACCTCTTAATTTGGAAGTTAAATATATAAAAGGCTCAGAGAATGTGGTTGCTGATGCCCTTTCTAGATGTTTCATGTAGATACATGGGGCATGCTTTGTACATAGTGTTTGTCTTGTGCTGACCTTGTTGTTTTTGCAGTGGTGAACTCTTGGCGGGCCTGAGTGCTCCCTACCAGCCATCCGACTGTGAAGGAGATGGGTTGGAGCTGGGCAAGTGAAGAGAGTCAGGGGGTGCACATTTGTGAGTTGAGGCAGAGGTTGACAACCTTCGGTGACTAGAGAAGTCCAGGAAGGTATGTTGTATATTTGTGTCTTGGTGTGCTCTAAGTACAAAACGGTCCAACGATTTGCCTGTGTGGTCCCGTGGATCTCCTCCATGTACTGTGGCAGTTCCTCCTTTATAAGGTTGGAGGATCTGTATGGAGTGGGATCTCGGAAGGTGGGCGTGAAGGCCTGACCATTTAAGGATCTTGAGTGTTGACTGGTAAGTCTCACTGTTTGGTTCGGCCACCACGTGAGACACACCTTGACATGTTTTAGTTTCTGCCTGGTGTACACCTGACTGCTCTGGGTTTGGCTTTACTCTCATCTCCTGATCAGGAAGATGCCATCCTGGAGTACCAGTTGCCTGCTGGATTACTGCAGCGGTGCTGGCTTTCACAGTGGGCATTGTGTGTAGTCCTTGCATTGTAAAAATGTATTATGTTTAGTAACCACTAAAGTAGTTAATGGTTACACCTTTCAGTTGTGGATATGGTATAATCTGGGAAGGTTCAGTGGAGCCATGAAAATTTGTAGATTGCCATGTTGTATGTCACTTTGTTGTAAATAACAGTAAAGTGAAGAGTAGTTGTGGTGCTGGGAAATATGTAATACTTCTAGTAGTCTTGCATTCACCTTTAGGCTAAGGTACCTTTTACTAGCCGTATCCTGAGGGACACGGCTAGCTTTTGTGAGACTTCGTCTTGAGGTGGGGGTGTTATG
Organism: Cherax destructor; assembly: GCA_009830355.1. Classification (NCBI taxonomy): domain Eukaryota; kingdom Metazoa; phylum Arthropoda; class Malacostraca; order Decapoda; family Parastacidae; genus Cherax; species Cherax destructor. The sequence goes on along the minus strand of WNWK01019876.1, from coordinate 20,304 downwards.
GGGCTATAGGACCCAACATGTATTGATGTAATTATGTAATTAAGTAACATGAATACCTAATTACAGTGGACCCCCGAGTAACGAACACCCCGGAAATCATACAATTATGTAAGTATAATATTGTAAGTGCTTGTAGAAGAGTATTTTTGGGGTCTGAAATAGACTAACCTACGTGACATTATTCCTTAAGGGAGTAAATTCGTTCGGTAATGGCACTTGAGCAGGCTTCTTGAATGAAGTTTTTACGTTACTCGGGGGTCCACTGTATATTGAATTGATCACAATTTTGCTTAATGAGGTTTTGAGGTCAGGCCACCCTTAAGACTTAAAAAGAAGCTGAATTAACCTGATTTTCTCAATATAATAGGTTATAAATACACACATTTAAATAAGTAGTTTATAAAGTTGTCTCATTGTAAGTAAATAAGATGTATTGTGGATACATGTGTAGAGTGTGCAAGTCGACAGTCTTTTGTTTTGTGTGTTTTGAAGAGGGAGAAGTCCTCCCTCTTTCTCTTTCTTCCCAAGATGGCTGCAAGGTAGAACTGGTGGTGGAGACTGGGCTTTGTTGATATGTTTCTGGGCAGAATGGTGTGCCAGAAGGGAGATATGTGTTAAATTGAAGCAGCCAGCATAACCCATGAGTTATAGTGTGTCAAGACACTGAGGGTAGGAGTGATGTGGAGAAAATGGGGTGTTAAGAGTGGAGGTGGACCATGCCATGTGACTTGGAGATGCTAGTTATATGTGACTGCTATGGTACATGTTATTATGATTGTAAGATCTGTATATATGAATATCCATGAATATATATGATATTTTTGTAATTGTGGTTTAAATAACCCATGGAGAGGGCTGGTGAAATTTTTTACAGATGCAGCAACTAATCATGAATGTAAGTATCCCCCCCTAGACTATAAGACCTTTAATACCCTATGCTAGAACATGTAGTGAGAACCTTGATGATAAAGTAAGGGAAAATAACATAACATACACAAAAGCAGTGTTTCAAAAGTGCTTTGAAGTGACCTCAGACACTCAGTTGACCCTAAGAGAGTTCTGGAGGAATCACTTCACTACCCTCCATTGCATAGGCCTTATATATAAGGCTTGGGAGGGAGTGACTTCCATGACTTTGAATTCTGCTTGGAGAAAATTGTGGCCAGGTTGTGTCCAAGAGGGATTTTGAAGGGTTTGAGGCTGACCCTGACTTTGCCGACCCTCTGCCTGTTGTGGACTCTATAATGGCATTAGGGAAGTCCCTGGGGTTGGAAGTGAGTGGCGAGGATTTGGAAGTGTTGGTGGACGACCACAGGGAAGAGCTAACCACCGAAGAGCTGGAAGAGCTTCATCTGCAACAGCATCAGACCACAGTTGAGGAACTTGCTTCAGAAAAGGAGGAAGAGGGAGTAAAGGAGGTGCCTTCTTCATTGATTAACCCTTTGACTGTTTCGGTCGTATATATGACTGACTTACTGAATCACTTGACTGACTTACTGAATCACTTGACTGACTTACTGAATCACTTGACTGACTTACTGAATCACTTGACTGACTTACTGAATCACTTGACTGACTTACTGAATCACTTGACTGACTTACTGAATCACTTGACTGACTTACTGAATCACTTGACTGACTTACTGAATCACTTGACTGACTTACTGAATCACTTGACTGACTTACTGAATCACTTGACTGACTTACTGAATCAAACCATACCACTTGACTGACTTACTGAATCACTTGACTTACTAAATGACTTGACTGACTTACTAAATGACTTGACTGACTTACTAAATGACTTGACTGACTTACTGAATAACTTGACTGACTTACTGAATGACTTGACTGACTTACTGAATGACTTGACTGACTTACTGAATGACTTGACTGACTTACTGAATGACTTGACTGACTTACTGAATGACTTGACTGACTTACTGAATGACTTGACTGACTTACTGAATGATGACTGACTTACTGAATGACTTGACTGACTTACTGAATGGCTTGACTGACTTACTGAATGGCTTGACTGACTTACTGAATGGCTTGACTGACTTACTGAATGACTGACTGACTGACTGACTTAAAGTTAGACACTCAGTTCAACCATCGACTTCAGTTCCAGAACCTCTACTATCCACCTCAGCATAACTCTCCACTCTCTTCACAATCATCCACAAACACCAGCACCCACAATTTAAGGTAAATACTATTATTTCTATTACATTTGTAGTCTTAAGCAGTAAAAAAACATAATACATCACGATAATGAACTACAATTACATATTCACTTTTATTTTTGTAAGATCTGTTGGTCTAAAAAAACTTGTTTGGCTTTTGGGGACTCCAGGAACGTAACCCTATTTTTCCCATAAGTTCTTTTAATTATTTAACACAAAATTATCTAACACGACTTTTTCAGGAACGTAACTATCGTGCTAAATGACGGTCTACTGTACAATTAATTCGTTCCACCCAAAAATATTCACAAAAAATACATTTTAATTATAGTTCTACATACACAAAACAACATTATTCAAACAATAAATACTACTACTAATACTAAATAATAAAAAACAGATTAATAAATAACATTTACTTACCTTTATTGAAGAGAGTTGTAGGCATCTGGAAGATAGGGAGGACGACAGGGAGGGTGTTAGTGGTTGGAAGGGAAATCCCCTCAAAAATGACTTCAGGTAACAAGTCCTTATCTGGGGTTACTTCCTTCTTTTCTTTTAATGCCACTAGGACCAGCTTGAGAGTCACTGGATCCTCTGTTTCTGGCGCCTGTTTAATATTTTCCTGAAGTGGAACATGGCTCTGTCACTGAACTGGTTGCACCATCAACAACTTCTCAACCTCATCCACTGTTTTCGATCTATTTTTCGTTAACATATCAACCCCTTTTGCAACATTAGCTTCCTTGATCTCATTTCTCTTTGCCAGGATAGTGCCGATAATAGATTTGTTTTTGTTGTACATCCTGGCAAGCTCACTCACACGTACGCCACTCTCACATTTTTCTACAATCTCTTTCTTCAGTTCGATGGTGGTCCTCACTCTCTTTACCACAGGGGTGCCACTAGGAAGCTTCTTTGGACCCATGGTGACTTTATTTCACAGCGACAATCACTGAACCAGCAATAAACACAACAAAAGTATTGTGAATGTTTGAAAGAGCACGCTGGGTAATGTTCTCTCAAGTGTAAATGCTTGACTGGCGTCCTGTCCGCCTCACCGCGCTTGCGCGGGACAGGCGGACAGGTCTGGTACGGTTCGCTACACGAGTAAATGTTCGCTACATGAGAAAAATATTTTGCGAAAAAAGCGTTCGTTACACGATTTGTTCGCTATATGGAGCATTCGTTAGTCGGGGTTCCACTGTAGGTAGGAAGGACTGTGGGGAAGAAGAGCATGGGACCCCATGGGTGTTGACAGGCAGTGAGGGTGGTGAGTGATTGTATAATATGCCATTCTGACAGCAGCCGCACCCTGACTCAGCATATTTATAAGTCCAGACACTCACAACAACCAGCTTCCAGAAGCTAATGTCAGTTCTATGAAGTGTCCAGTGACTATATATGCATATATATAGAAACCAGAAGGAAGAAAGGAGGAGATGAAAGGAAGGAAGGACGAGATGAAAGGAAGGAAGGAAGGTAGGTAGGTAGGAATGTAGGAAGGAATGTAGGAAGGAAGGAATGTAGGAAGGCATGTAGGAAGGAAGGCAGGTAGAAAGGCAGGAAGGAAGGCAGGAAGGAAGGCAGGAAGGAAGGCAGGAAGGAAGGTAGGAAGGAAGGTAAGAAGGAATAAAGGAAGGAAGGAATGATGACCCAGAAACAACAACCAGCTTCCAGAAGCTAATAGCAGTTCTATGAAGTGTCCAGTGATTATATATGCATATATATAGACACCAGAAGGAAGGAAGAAAGAAAGGACAAGATGAAAGGAAGGAAGGAAGGAATGTAGGAAGGAAGGTAAGAAGGAATGTAGGAAGGAAGGAAGGATGGAATGATGACCCAGACACAACAACCAGCTTCCAGAAGCTAATAGCAGTTCAAGGCACGTGTCCAGTGACTATGTGTGTATACAGTGGACCCTCGGTTAGCGGCCGTTCCTGTTAGCGGCCAACTCGGTTAGCGGCCGGTTTTACGGCTCCCGGTTAGCGGCCGTTATTCCGGTTAGCGGCTGTTATTCCGGTTAGCGGCCGTATTGGACGCGTCAACCCACCGGCTGGGGACTCTTGCGCTTCAGTTTGTTTGTGTCTCTCGGTACGTAAGGAAGCTTCTGCTCATTCATACAAACATTTCGCTTGTTTTCCATTGTTTTTTGCCAGTGCAACTGCGAAATAAGTAACCATGGCTCCCAAGAAAGTTCCTAGTAAAGTTCCTGTGGCAAAGAGAGTGAGAAATACCATGGAATTTAAGAGAGAAGTGATTGAGAAATATGAGTGGTATGCGGGTGATGGAACTTGCCAGGATGTTTGGGAAAAACAAATCAACAATTACAACCATCCTGTCAAAGAAAGAACAGATCAAGGAGGCTGATGTTGCCAAAGGAGTAAATGTGCTTATGAAACAAAGGTCACCAATAATGGAACAAATGGAAAAGTTATTATTATTGTGGATTAAAGAAAAACAAATGGTGGGAGACAGTGTAGTGGAGTCTTTTATTTGTGAGAAGGAAAGGCGTTTGCATGAAGATCTTGTGAAGAAAACTCCTGGAACAAGTGCTGCTGGTAGTGAATTTAGGGCCAGCAAAGGCTGGTTTGAGAGATTTAAGATGCGTAGTGGCATTCACAGTGTTGTAAGGCATGGTGAGGCTGCAAGTTCAGACAAACATTCTGCTGAAAAGTTTGTGCAGGAATTTCAGGACTACATAATGAGTGAAAATCTGAAACCCCAACAAGTGTTTAACTGTGACGAAACAGGCCTGTTTTGGAAGAAAATGCCCAACAGGACCTACATCACGCAGGAGGAAAAGACACTGCGTGGACACAAGCCTATGAAAGACAGGCTAACTCTCATGTTGTGTAGCAATGCAAGTGGGGATTTCAAAGTGAAGCCTTTACTTGTGTATCACTCTGAAACTCCCAGAGTGTTCACGAAACACAATGTTCACAAGAAAAGATTGTGTGTGATGTGGAAATCAAGTCAAAATGCATGGGTCACAAGGTCAATTTTCAAAGATTGGGTTGATGATGTGTTTGGCCCAAGTGTGAAAAAATACCTTCAGGATAACAATTTGGGACTCAAGTGCCTCCTGGTACTGGACAATGCTCCTGCACATCCTCCAGACTTGGAAGACCAAATGTCTAGGGACTTAAAATTTATAAAAGTGAAGTTCTTGCCTCCTAACACCACTCCTCTTCTCCAGCCCATGGACCAGCAGGTCATTTCTAACTTCAAGAAACTGTACACCAAAGCAGTGTTTCAGAAGTGCTTTGAAATGACCTCAGACACTGAATTGACCCTTAGAGAGTTCTGGAAGATTCACTTCAATATCTACAACTGCATAGGCCTTATAGGTAAGGCTTGGGAGGGAGTGACTACCAGGACTTTGAACTCTGCTTGGTTACCACTGTGGCCAGATTGTGTCCAACAGAGGGATTTTGAAGGATTTGCAGCTGACAACCCTGTGCCTGTTGTGGAAGATATTGTGACATTGGAGAACAGCCTGGGGTTGGAGGTGAGTGGTGAGGATGTGGAAGAGTTGGTGGAGGACCACAGGGTAGAGCTAACAACTGAAGAGCTGCAAGAGCTTCATCTGGAACAGCAACAGACCACAGCTCAGGAACTTGCTTCACAGGAGGAGGAAGAGAGAGAGGAGGTGCCTTCTTCAGTGATTAAGGAAATGTGTGGAATGTGGAATAGGTTACAAAGTTTTGTTGAAAAACACCATCCTGACCAAGCTGAAATAAGCCATATCTGCAACATGTTTAGTGACAAAACCTTGTCCCACTTCAGGAAAATGTTAAATAGGTGCCAGAAACAGAGCACTCTGGACAGTTATTTTTCTAGACAAGGTTCTAGTGACTCTCAAGCTGGTCCTAGTGGCATTAAAAGAAAAGAAGGGAAGTAACCCCAGAGAGGACTTGTTACCGAAGTCCTTTTGAGGGGGATTCCCTTCCAAAACTAACTCCTCTCTATTTCCTCCTCCCTATCTTCCAGAAGCCAGCATTAGTCTTCAATAAAGGTATGTAATACTAATTTAATTGTTAAAAAAAATTTTTGGTGAATATTTTTGTCTGGAACGGATTAATTGTATTTACATTAATTCTTATGGGGAATATTATTTCGGTTAAAGGCCATTTGGGTTAAAGGTCTAGCTCCTGGAACGGATTACGGCCGCTAACCGAGGGTCCACTGTATATAGAAACCAGGAGGAAGGAAGGAAGGACGAGATGAAAGGTAGTAAGGAAGGAAGGTAGGTAGGAAGGAAGGTAGGTAGGTAGGTAGGTAGGAAGGAAGGTAGGAGGAGGCAGGCAGGTGGCAGGAGGTAGGCAGGCAGGCAGGGGCAGGCAGGAGGATGGGCAGGAGGCAGGCAGGCAGGCAGGCAGGCAGGAGGCAGGCAGGCAGGCAGGCAGGCAGGCAGGAGGCAGGCAGGCAGGCAGGCAGGCAGGCAGGCAGGTAGGTAGGAAGAAAGGAAGGAAGAAAGGAAGGAAGGAAGGTAAGAAGGAATGTAGGAAGGAAGATATAAAGGAAGGAATGACGAGCCAGACGACCATCAACCTAGGATAACTACCTGACACAACTGCTTGCTACTACTTTGAAGAAAACTGCTCAGAAGAGGTGTTTTGTTTGTGCACATACAAAAAAAGCCCACAAAAATGCAGACACTCGTTTTATGTGTGAGGAATGTAAAACACCACTGTGCATGGAACCATGTTTCAAAGACTTCCACAGGCTGCAGAACTTCTATGAACATGTCCAGTGACTGTACATTTGTATATATATTATAGAACAATAGTAATAAAAAAACTTTTGTATTGTTGGTTTTATTGGTTTGTGTAAACAAGTTTTGTAAACAATATAATGATAATAATGTTTGTGCGGTTATTGTGTTGAATACGAGTGTATATATGTACATTGCACCTTACTTTGGTCTTACCAGCCACATAAGTTACTTAGAAAAGAAAAAAAAAATTAAAATACAAGAAACCTTCGAATGGGAGTAAATGAAAATATACCGGGTGAGCGGCATTCGCCGCTGTTGCCATACGTGGCTCATTTTCTACCAACTTTACGCCTCTATATCTCGGTAAGTACTGATCGCAAAAAAAAATTTTAGGCTTAAAACAATCTGCAAAATAATCCTAACATTTTGGTAAGAAAAAATATATTTTTTTTTTCAAATATTTCCCGACATAGTCAAAGGGTTAAGTCCTACCTAAGCAACAGGAAACAAATTGTCAAGATCAACAACACAGAATCAGAACCCCTGCCAATAGCATGTGGGGTTCCCCAAGAGTTCTTTAGTGTTTTTGTGTTATGTAAATGACATGCCTATCAGTGTCAGATGTAAGCTTCTACTGTATGCAGATGACAGTCTGTTAGTGTTAGGTAAAGACCCACAAGACATTGCTAATGTAGTCACTAGAACTAGTCCTGTAGCAAATGGTTAGACAACAAATTATCATTACACCTCGGGAAAACAGAAGCCATATTCTTTGGCACGAAACATAAATTGAAAAGAGTAAATAATTTTAATGTCCAGTGTAATGGGGAACCCATCATTTCAATAACTTCAGTGAAATATCTGGGAATCCCCTTTGACCCATGCATGTCAGAAGAACTAATAGGGAACAGTGTTGTAAAGAAAGCAAATGCCACACTAAAGTTCCTCTACAGACAAGCACAGTGTCTACCTACTGAGGCTCACACGACCCTATGTCTAGCTCTTATACAATGTCATAGTAAGTAAAGTAAGTTTATTCAGGTATACACAAATACAGATACAGTGGACCCTCAGAAATCGAACACTCCCAACTCGCCCTTTTATGTAAGTTTATTATTGTAAGTGCTTTCATAGGTGTATTTTTGGGGGTCTGAAACGGACTAATCTAATTTACATCATTCCTTATGGGAATAAATTTGATTGGTAACAGCACTTGAACAGCATTCTGGAATGAAGAATGTTCGATTTCCAGGGGTCCACTGTACATAGATTATTATACATAGCAGCATATGTGTAGAGAACCTAGGATAATATCTAGTTTTACTTTATCTCAATTTAGCTTAATCTAGCTTAATATAAATTCTAAAGTTTCAACCAGTGCAATATTGAATTCAAATAATTGTCCAAAATGATTTAATACTAGTCATAGTAATTATTCCAACCACTTCATTAGCCAGTTCAATTAGTAAATCATCAACATTGTAAAAATATCCTATATCTCTGTGAATAATTGTTCACAATTGTAATAATCCAATAGTTAGTAAGAATAATTAATCTAGTATCATATTATTAAGTTTAGCATAATCCATTGTTCTTAAGTCTAGCTATAGAATCACACTAAATCTTATTATTACAGGCACTGATCCTGACATCAACCTATTATTAAATGACTTACATGATTCCAATAGCAACTGTAATTACTACACAGCAGATCAAGCAAAGACATTACTCAGAGCCAACAATAACATAACTATCTTTAATTACAATGTTAGATCTTTGAGCAAACATTATGATGACCTCACAGCACTACTCCAATCCCTACAGACCAATATGTCAATCATCACACTCCCTGAGACCTGGCTAAAGCCTGGTATTACAGATGTCTATGCCATCCCAGGTTACACAGCCATTCACAACTGTAGGACAGATCAGCGAGGGGGTGGAATAGCTATATACAGTGGTCCCTCGGTTTTCGCCGAAAATTCGTTCCAGAATGCTGCTCAAGTGCCATTACCGAACGAATTTACTTCCTTAAGAAATAATGTCACGTAGGTTAGTCTATTTCAGACCCCCAAAAATACACTTGCAACAGCACTTACGAAAATACACTTACATAAATGTTCGAGTTTGGAGATGCACAAAAACCGAGGGACCACTGTATTACTCGGATCAACTTGAATGTATCAATAACTCTTGCACAAGGGATGAGCATGGAGAATATATTATAGCTAAATTTAAATCAAAAGACCTGCAAAAACCCTCACAGTGATAAACATCTATAGATTACCACAGTCAAACATTCACCACTTTAGTGAAAAATTAGGAAACCTGATAACTGATGCACACATGAACAAAGACCATTTGCTGCTCACAGGAGATTTCAACATAAATCTCCTTCATGACCAGGACCCACAGGTAACCGAATTCACAAACACTATGAACAACTGCTTGTTACTACCAACAATATCAAAACCTACAAGAATCTCTGAGACTAGTATCTCTTTATTAGACCACATCTGGACTAACACTACATCCCCTCTAAAATCAGGCATAATCACAGACAACACCACAGACCACTACCCAACCTTTCTCATAACCAACCTCAATTACTGGGAACGCTTGAAGTTCCTAAACCTGTACTCCCTAGAACGCAGGCGGGAGAGATACATTATTATATACACTTGGAAAATTCTCGAGGGATTAGTACCAAACTTGCACACGAGAGTCACTCCCCACGAAAGCAAAAGACTCATCAGGCGATGTAACATCCCCCCAATGAAAAGCAGGGGTGCCATTAGCACGTTGAGAGACAACACAATAAGTGTCAAAGGCCCAAGACTGTTCAACTGCCTCCCAGCATACATCAGGGGGATTACCAACAAACCCCTGGCTGTCTTCAAGCAGGAACTGGACAGGCACCTAAAGTTGGTACCTGACCAGCCAGGCTGTGGTTCGTACGTTGGACTGCGTGCAACCAGCAGTAACAGCCTGGTTGATCAGGCTCTGATCCAACATGAGGCCTGGTCACAAACCGGGCCGCAGGGGCGTTGACCCCTGGAACTCTCTCCAGGTATACTCCAGGTAAATTGCCCCAAGATATTACAAAAGTTACCTTCAGACTACATAACGAGTCAGCTGTTAACCCTTTGAGGGTCTGTCCCGTACTAGTAAGTCATTGCAGCCAGGGTCGGTCACGTACTTGTACGCCTAAATTCTAGTGCCTTCAAATCTGGTGGAAGAAAGCTGGCAGGCCTACATATGAAAGAATGGGTCTGCGTGGTCAGTGTGCGCAGTATAAAAAAAATCCTGAAGCACGCAGTGCATAATGAGAAAAAAAAAACTCCGACCGTTTTTTTGGTTTAAAACAGCGACTTTCAGGTGTATTTTCGTATGGTATTTGTGGTTGTATTCTGGTTTTCTTGGTCTCATTCGATAGAATGGAAGATATATTACAGAAATGGTGATGATTTTGATTGGTTTTACGATGACAAGTATCTTGAAACTGAGCGCAAAGTAGCGAAAATGTTCGATTTTTGTCGATGTTCAAGAGTAAACAAATCATGCCATGCGTCCAATACACATCAACTGGCATGTCTAATATTCTTGCACAAGTGCACTGATATTATTTATACCATTTCTACAATGATGCAGTTGTATACATAACAATAAATCTTCTATTTTTTTGTGAGAATAAAAATTCAAAATGGAAAGCAAAAGTAATGTAAGAGGGGCCTGGAGACGTGACTAATGAACAGAGAAGATGTTATTTTAGTGCCAGGAGTGTCTGCCTTGTTTATTCTGGACACTATTTTGAAATTGGCATCGTTTGAAATTTGTGTGAAATTAGCCAAATTGCCATTTTCTGACAACTATTTTGTGTAGTTGCAATTGGTAAATAGGCGGTTTCTTGTACTCAATCGATAGAAGAAATGGAGTTCTAGCGAAATAGCTATAACTTTAGTAGACTGAAACATTGGAATTTGCCGAAAATAGGGCTCAAAGTGGGCGAAATCACTGATGCGTAAATGTCAGCGATACCGCTAACTTCGCGAGAGCATAACTCCGTTAGTTTTCCATCAAATTTCATAATTTTGGTGGCATTATGATCGGAAAAATATTTTCTATCATTTCATAAGAAAAAATAATTTATTTTTTTCTGAAAATTTTTCGACCCTGAGAACAAGTTTGGGAGAGGGCCTCTCGACCCTCAAAGGGTTAATAACTATATAACAGCTATGATATATAACAGCTATGATTAACATCGACTGGAATAATGAGTTAGAAACATTCAGATACTAATGAATGCATCAAGAATTTCTTTAAAAAAAAAACCACCACCTCTATAACAAACATTGCCCTAAAAAAACTAAACAGATCACAGCTAAGAGACTCAACAATCCCTGGCTAACACCCAGCATCCTTAAATCCATTAAAAAAGGCACCAATATGAAAAACAATACAGAAGGGGTCTAATAACCAGAGAACAATCCAAACGCTACTCATCAATCCTTACCAGCCTGATAAGGTCAAAAAAATTGTATTATGAAAACAGACTACATAACATAAAAGGTGATATGAAAAAGACCTGGAAAACCCTATCTGCAATTCTAGGAAATAAAAAGATATCCAAGAACAATACCATCAAATTATCAAAAACAGATGAACCCCTACTCTCACCAACTGAGACAGCAAACAGACTTAATGTTTTCTTCTCCACCATAGGAAAGAATCTAGCGAGTAAAATCCCAAGCTCGAACAACCATCCAACAGACTACCTCACCAACACCTACCCTAATACACTATTCCTAGCTCCTACCAATCCAATAGAAGTCTTCCTCATAATCAACAACCTTAAAAACAAGGCAGGAGATATAAACAGCTTACCACCTTTTATGTACAAAAAAGCTTCACAGGTACTGTCACCAATTATTGCAACACTCTTCAATAAATCCATTGAAGCCTCTACCTTCCCATCATTCTCAAAATAGCTAGGGTCACCCGATCCACAAAGGAGGTGATCAAACAGACTTGAATAATTATAGACCAATATCTAATTTACCACTGCTTTCTAAAATCTTCGAAAAATTAATTCATAGACAGATCTATTCCTACCTCGTCTCACACAATGTACTCAACCCCTGTCAGTTTGGATTCAGGACCAACAAGAGCACAAATGATGCTATTATACACATGCTAGAGAGAGTTAATATACACTGCACTTGAGAATAAAGAAGTCCCACTGGGAATCTTCACTGATCTTCGCAAAGCTTTTGATACAGTTGACCATGATTTACTGCTCACAAAATTAGCACACTATGGTATAAGAGGGCACTCACTCAACTACCTAACAGAAGCCAATACATGTACACAAATGGAGCGAACTCTTCCACACAACAAATTACAGTCGGAGTCCCTCAAGGAAGTGTCCTGGGTCCACTCCTATTCCTCATTTACATCAATGACCTACCGAATGCATCACAACTACTCAAATCCATATTATTTGCAGATGACACAACGTATGTCTTCTCTCACCCAAATCCAGTAATACTCGTCAACACTGTTAATGCCGAATTACAGAAAATATCAACATGGATGACGACTAAGCTTACTCTCAATACTGACAAGACCTACTTCATACAGTTTGGAAACAGAGCCACAAATATTCCACTAAGCATAATGCTCAATGGTTCACCCATCACAAGACTCACAGATGTAAAATTCCTAGGAATCCACATTGACAGTAGCCTTAGATTCCAAACACACATACAACAAATTTCCAAGAAACTATCAAAGACAGTAGGCATATTATCAAAGATACGCTACTTTGTGCCTCAATCAGCTCTCCTTGCATTATATCATTCACTCATCTACCCTTATCTCACCTATGGAATCTGTGCATGGGGATCAACAACATTAACCCTTTGGGGGTCCAAGGGGTCTCTGAAACTCGTTCTCAGGGTCCACGAATTTAAAAAAAAAAAATTATTTTTTTCTTATGGAATGATAGAGAATTTTTTTCCGATCATAACGCCACAAAAATTATGAAATTTGATCGAAAACTAACGGAATTATGCTTTCGCGAAGTTAGCGGTAGCCATGACACTTACGCATCGGCAATTTCGCCCACTTTGAGCCCTATTTTCGGCACATTCCAATGTTTCAGTCTACTAAAATTATAGCTATTTCGCTAGAACTCCATTTCTTCTATCGATTGAGTACAAGAAACCGCCTATTTACCAATTTCAACTACCCAAAATAGTGGTCATAAAATGGCAATTTGGCCAATTTCACACAAATTTCAAATGATGCCAATTTCAAAATAGGGGCGATAATAAACAAGGCAGACATTCCTGGCACTAAAATAACATCGTCTCTGTTCATTAGTCATGTCTCCAGGCCCCTCTTACATTACTTTTGCTTTCCATTTTGAATTTTTATTCTCACAAAAAAATAGAAGATTTACTGTTATGTATACAACTGCATCACTGTAAAAATGGTATAAATAATATCAGCGCACTTGTGCAAGAATATTAGACTCTCCAGTTGATGTGTATTGGACGCATGGTGTGATTTGTTTACTCCTGAACATCGGCCAAAATCGAACATTTTCGCTACTTTGCGCTCAGTTTCAAGGTACTTGTCATCGTGAAACCAGTCAATATTATCTCTATTTCTGTAATATATCATCTATTCTATAAAATGAGACTAAGAAAACGAGAATACAAGCATAAATACCATACGAAAATAGACTGCAAAGTCGCTGTTTTAAACCAAAAACACGGTCAGTTTTTTTTTCCTCATTATACACTGTGTGGTGCAGGAATTTTTTTATACTGCACACACTGACCGCACAGACCCATTCTATCACATCTAGGCCTAACAGCCTGTTTCTGCTTGAATTGAGGGCGCTAGAATTTAGGCGTACTAGTACGTCAATAACCACAGTGCGTAAAACGTACTTGTACGACCATAACCCCGAAAGGGTTAAATCACCTTAGACCACTCATAACCCAGCAAAAGGCTGCAGTCAGAATGATAACAAATTCCCACTCTAGACAGCATACTCCACCAATATTCAAAAGCCTAAAACTACTCACCGTAAAGAACATTCACACTTATTCTTGTGCCTACTACATACATAGAACTCTACACTCTAACATAAACCCTCCGCTCAAAATTCTCCTCACCAACTTTAATAGGATCCATGACCACAACACAAGACACAGATCACTTTTTGATATACCCCGTGTCCATATCAACCTATGTAAAAATTCTATGCACATAAAGGGCCCCAGAATCTGGAATTCATTACCAGTAAATACTAAAATAACCTTGTCTGAAAATCAATTTAAGAATCTTCTCAAAAACCACCTACTCACCTTAAGGGAGTAAATTCGTTCGGTAATGGCACTTGAGAAGCCTTCTGGAATGAATTATGACCGAAACTCAGGAGTCCACTGTACTCATACTGTAAATTACTTTCAAAAATGCTCACTGTTATTTTCCTATAAGATAATTTCAATTTTTACTATTATGTTACCATCCTTCAACACACTTGTTACAATGTAAAATCATCAAATTGTAATTTGAAAAATTTATACGGTTACAATCTAATATTTAAATCAAACAAACTCAATCAATTTCTCTAGTATTAAGTACATAGTCTATAAGCCATTAGATTAAGCTGCCCTTAATGCCATGACATGTTAGTGGCTCTCCTTGCACATCAGTTTATGATTGTAATTACAAAATCTCGATGTAAACTTGCAATGAAATAAAAATTCTAATTCTAATTCTAATAAGTCAGACAGAGTGACTTATTTCCATTGATACTCTGCCTTAACAAAAAAAAATGAAAGACGGACAACAAATCACCCAGAACAAAATGGTGAGATTCATCCTGGACCTGGGTCCAAGAGAGTATGTAGGCCAGGATGAATTACAACAACTGGATATGATGAATGTTGAAGACGGAGTAAATCAACTAAAGTTAAATTACGTTTATAAAATTGCTCACAAACAGTGTCCAGAATATCTTGCTGCCAAGTTTGTTAAGGCTGGGAACCAAAGCAATTATAGAACTAGGGGAAGGGAGTACAACTTTGCAGTACCTAGAGTCAGTGGTCAGGCTTCAAACACATTTTATTGTACAGCAATAAAAGAATGGAATAGACTACCTGTACATGTCAAAGCCAGTCATAGCATGAGCCAGTTCAAGAAGAGAGCCAAAAGGTACCTAATGAATGTAGCGACAGAAAACGAGGAGGGTGATTTCTTGTATATCTAACATATAGGTACTACGATCTGATACTATATTTAATGTTAAATGTAAATAACTGAATTTACCTTACCCCTAGTATATTACCTTTTAATATAACTACTTTTCACACAGTTTTAACTGTCACAAGGACCCCAATGGAAATAAGTCTCTGACTTTTTTTGGGTTATCCTGGGTAATCTATACATATGCTGCTATGTATGATAATTTATGTAACTGTATTTGTGTACCTGTACCTGAATACTTACTTAACTTAAACCTGCCCCTCCCTGAGCACCTGCTCCTCCCTGAGCACCTAACAACTTACACACTCAACACCTGCTCCTCCCTGAGCACTGAGCACCTACCTCCTCACACACTGAACACCTAATACCTCACACACTGAACACCTAATACCTCACACACTGAACACCTAATACCTCACACACTCAACACCTGAGCACCTAACACCTCAAATACTCAACACCCAAGCACAACACCTCACAAACTCAACACCTGAGCCCCTAACACCTCACACACTCAACACCTGAGCACCTAACGCCTCACACACTCAACAACTGAGCACCTCACATCGCACACACTCAACACCTGAGCACTTAACACCGCACACACTCAACACCTGAGCACCTCACACCGCACACACTCAACACCTGAGCACCTAACACACTCAGCACCTGAGCACCTAACACACTCAGCACCTAACACACTCAGCACCTGAGCACCTAACACTTCACACACTCAGCACCTGAGCACCTAACACCTCACACACTCAGCACCTAACACCTCACACACTCAGCACCTAACACCTCACACACTCAACACCTAACACCTCACACACTCAACACCTGAGCACCTAACAACTCACACACTCAACACCTGAGCACCTAACACACTCGACAAGACACAGACTGAGATGATTATGTTTGGCGCCTTCCCGCCTTAATACACTATATTTCACTCCTCAGACTCTCTCTATATATCATCTAGCACATGACTGTTGTATTGTAATAAAGGAAGCTTTCACTCACCTGTGTTAGAGAGGAGAAACAACACAAGTAGTGGCTGGCCAGAGAGAACGTCTATCGTAGTGAGTTGTTGTTGTTGTTAAGGGTCACTGTGCAGCATCCACCACGCTCACCTAGCACACTTATAATAATAATAATAATAATAGTTTATTTAGACATGGTACAATGATACATAGTTAGGTAGACATGATACATAGGTATAAATGAGATGTACATGCCAAAAGCCCCTAATATGCTGTGCATTGCGGGCATTCTTAGGACTATTTAATAGTAGACTACATGGTAAAAAATTATGGTTGATAATTTATAAAATAAGTATAATTGTGTATCTAAGTTATAAAGTTTGAATATAAGTTGAACATGATAATTTATTAATTGTAGCAATGCAACTAATTGAGTGAGATAACAATTTAAAACAATTAATTGCATTGCAGTTACAGTTTACGTGGTCATTATAATGTAAATGTTATAGAAACAGTTAGCTTAGTATGTATTATTCATAACAGGTTTTTACATTTAAGTGATTAATCAGGTTTTTACATTTAAGTGATTATTCTACTTTGTTAGGAATGTTTGATATTGAGCATTTAGGTTTGGGTGAGAAGGTGTTTTTTTAGCATCGTTTTGAATTGGGGTACAGGCAAGGTTTCTTTGGCAATGACAGGTAATGAATTCCAAATTTTCGTGCCTTTTATATGCATTGAGTTTTTACATAGTGTTAGATGGACACGGGGAACATCGAGGAGTGATCTGTGTCTAGTGTTATGGTCATGTGTCCTGTTAAAATTGGTAAGGAGAAGTTTGAGTGGTGGGTTAATATTTGCATAGAGTGTTCTATGTATGTAATAGGCACAGTAAAAAGTATGAATGTCTTGTATGGTGAGTAAGTTTAGGTTTTTGAATATTGGTGGAGTATGTTGTCTGGAGTGTGAATTTGTTATCATTCTCTCAGACGTCAAGTATGACATAAGAACATAAGAAAGGAGGAACACTGCAGCAGGCCCGTTGGCCCATACTAGGCAGGTCCTTCACAATCCATCCCACTAACAGAGCTACCCAAGAAATAAGCTTTGATAATTCTATTTACTCTTGTGCAAGTCCCACTCAAATCCAAGCCCTCTCACTCATGAATTTATCCAACCTAAATTTGAAACTACCCAAGGTCCTACAGTTCCCAACACCACCAATGGAGGCTGGGCGTTTGGCGGGCTAGCTCCGGGATTTTCAAGGATAGCTCCTGATCAAAGAGGCTGACCAGGTCACGACTGAACAGGACTCTGTGTGAATTGTCTGGGAAGATTCCAAAGCAGCGAGAGGACATCCCAGTGCATCGTTTCAGCGTAAACAGTGGAAGTTTGTGAGGGTTGGGGCTGAGAGTGTCCCAAGTCAGGCGGGAGCAGACAGTGCCTCCTCCCCCACGCCTACCGGGGGGGAGGGGGCGGGGTGTGTTGGCTGCCCAGTGTTTGGTGAACAGTGACCCTCTCATAACCCATCACCCCTGTTCCTCACCCACCCAACTCCCAGCGTCGGCGATGGCGGGGGGTGTGCGGGGGATCGCGGGAGCTTCCACTGCAGGGACAGCGCCGTGGAATTCGACTACGAGGCAGCTGTCAGGTGTGCCTCAGGCGGTGTGCACTCAGTTCTTCAGGCTTCGGCATCCGTGCACACGGTGGATGTCTTGGAGCCCGGGGGGCTCCATGTGGGAGCGGCCAGCAGCGCCTCTCGGCGGACGGAGGGCCTGGGATCTGCAATCAAATTGGCGTCCACCTGGGATCTGCAATCAAACTAGCGTCCACCAGGACGTTGACACGTCCCCAGGGCTGCTCTCCTCGGGCTGCTAGCGATGGTGCTCCTGCAAGCAGCAGATCCTGGTGCAACCTGCTGCTGTTTGCAATGGCTGTCTGGCTGTACTGCCGAAGAGCGACAGGCACCTTGCAACATCTGTTGTTGGGGCAATGGATGCATTCACTAGAATATTGCTCATTAGTCTGTCATTTGTTTACCATGTATGGATGTGTTTATGATTCATTACCTTTGTAACTGTCATGATTATGACCAGCTCTACCTGGAGCTCATTAACTTTGCAACTTGTCATGATTGTGACCAGCTCTACCTGGAGCTCATTATCTTTGCAACTTGTCATGATTGTGACCAGCTCTACCTGGAGCTCATTAACTTTGCAACTTGTCATGATTGTGACCAGCTCTACCTGGAGCTCATTACCTTTGCAACTTGTCATGATTGTGACCAGATCTAGTTCATTACCGCTGTAACTTGTTCAGCTATCAAAATTTTGGAGTCCAGTCTCTGGACCAATTATGTACCTCTGTAATCTTTCGACTACCGCCCACAGGATGGGTATGGGGTGCATAATAAAGATATCAAACTAAAACCAAGGTCCTAGCTTCAATAACCCTACTAGGCAGACTGTTCCACTCATCAATAATGTTAAGTTCAGATTGTATTAATGTTGGTTTATGAGATGGCTGCTGTTTTAAGGCCATGTAATGTTATTTTTTTTTGTTTGATGTATTTATCTGGCTACTTTAATAAAAATAAAAAAAATAAAACTCATCAACTACCCTATTCATCCTAATGGATGAATAATAGGCTCAAATATCTTTTAGGGCAAAAGAAAGGAATTTATAGGCGCATAAATAGAGGTGAGGGTCATCTTATAAATCAGTATACGGATATTAAGTTAGTTTGATATCTTTATTATGCACCCCATACCCATCCTGTGGGCGGTAGTCAAAAGATTACAGAGGTACATAATGGGTCCAGGGACTGGACCCCAAAGTTATGATAGCTGAGCAAGTTACAAAGGTAATGAACTAACAAGCTACAAAGGTAATGAACTCACAAGTTACAAAGGTAATGAAACATGTAAGTAAATTTACTTACTTACGTTTATACATGGTTACAATCATGAACAAATTATAACGCAATGAACACTTCACTAGTCTACACCCAGTCACAACTGTAATGAGTTCTTGGTGCAAATTTTATTGTTGGGTCACACATACACACTTACATATACACATACACACACACATGAGGCACACATCAATCAGATAACTGCTGCAGCATACGGGCGGCTGGCAAACCTAAGAATAGCGTTCCAATACCTCACTAAGGAATCATTCAAGACTCTGTATACCATATACGTCAGGCCCATACTGGAGTATGCAGCACCGGTTTGGAACCCACACCTGGTCAAGCACGTCAAGAAATTAGAGAAAGTGCAAAGGTTTGCAACAAGACTAGTCCCAGAGCTAAGGGGATTGTCCTACGAAGAAAGGTTAAGGGAAATCGGCCTGACGACACTAGAGGACAGGAGGGTTAGGGGAGACATGATAACGACATATAAAATACTGCGAGGAATAGATAAGGTGGACAGAGACAAGATGTTCCAGAGAGGGGACACAGAAACAAGGGGTCATAATTGGAAGTTGAAGACTCCTATGAGTCAAAGGGATGTTAGGAAGTATTTCTTCAGTCATAGAGTTGTCAGGAAGTGGAATAGCTTAGAAAGCGACATAGTGGAGGCAGGAACCATACATAGTTTTAAGACTAGGTTTGATAAAGCTCATGGAGCAGGGAGAGAGAGGACCTAGTAGCAATCAGTGAAGAGGCGGGGCCAGGAGCTATGACTCGACCCCTGCAACCACAAACAAATAGGTGAGTACACATATATACATACACACACACGCACACACAACAGGCCCAGCCTTCAATCGACATGTGCACAGGACAAAAAGGCAATCAACACGCGCGCGCACACACACGCGCGCACACACACACACACACACACACACACACTTGTAAGGCACCGTTGGAGATTCGAGGAAATGGTAGGAGTGGAGGGGGGTAGAGAACGGGAATTCATAATAGGTACCATCCAGTCTGGGGAGCATAAGATAATCATTGCAGTGATGTATAACCCACCACAGAACTGCAGGAGGCCAGGAGAAGAATCCGATGAGAACAACAGAGCGATGGTGGACACCCTGGCAGAGGTGGCAAGAAAAGCACATAAGAACATAAGAACATAAGAAAGGAGGAACACTGCAGCAGGCCTGTTGGCCCATA